>JALIZH010023868.1:0-236219 GCA_030522465.1 Rhipicephalus appendiculatus | reverse complement strand
GCGTCCCCCCTCTCTCTCCTCTCCTACGCTCCCCCCCTCTCTCGCCTCGCGACGCCGACGCAGGCAGCGTCTGCTAGCGAGTTTTTTGGTTGAAAAAACCGACTGCTCGCGCTGCACAACCGTTCATTGGCCACCCCGTATATATGACAATGGATCTTGACCTCCAAGGTGGTGCCTGTGGGAGATTTCTCCTGTGCGTTGTTGAACAATAAAAATTCGCAGCGTGCGCGTTAACTAAAAGCGGAATGCGGGTCTCTGTGTCCAGTCGGAGTCTTCTGTCTCTCATTGACCATTAGCAGCGATTGGCATTTTCCAGTAGGAAACACCGCTCCATCACTGCGTGCTTTGCGCCTCCCCAGTTTTCTGTCCTGCGCAACGCTGCGATGAGCACCAGCGTCAACGCCACCGCCAATGTAAGCGTTAGCGCCCGCTGCTTCACATCTACACATGGTTCCCTTTAGCGGAAGATGGTGTAATTTTTTTTCCGGCTTTCTTTAAACGCCGGAAAAGTCACTACGTAGCGTGTACCTTTCCACAAAAAGTCAGACCTGTCGTTTTAGAATGCCCTCTAAAACGCAAAGAAACACAGTTGGCCCCAAAATAAATAGCAGAAATGTTCTCACATGCTAGTTAGGAAATTAAGCGCAATTTAAAATTCTATAATGAGAGTCACATGGCAGTAAACTCCATCCTT
The DNA here is from genome assembly GCA_030522465.1 of Rhipicephalus appendiculatus. Taxonomy (NCBI): domain Eukaryota; kingdom Metazoa; phylum Arthropoda; class Arachnida; order Ixodida; family Ixodidae; genus Rhipicephalus; species Rhipicephalus appendiculatus. The sequence continues at coordinate 235,525 of JALIZH010023868.1, read as the reverse complement.
GGTTTTATTCAGTTGTGGTTAAGCATTTCTTTGTATATATTTAGTTTCAGTTACGTGACGTCCTTTACAAACACGATTCATGCGGCACCCCTAAAAGCTATGAAAATGGAGCTTGATATATCGTCAACTTAGGTGTTACAGTCAGACAGCAGAAAATTCAGTGTCCACGGAAAATAGCACTAAAGGGCTCGTGGGGACGCTGATGAGAAAACCGTAGTACTTGGTATTATGTTTCTCAAACCTCCTTCCTAACGTCTTTAAGACTTTTTGTTATGATTTCCATTTCTATAATGTAAACTCAATTTCGCTGTTTTATTAAATCGTAAGCGGAACTTTTGTTCCTTGTAAGCAATAGGCACTCTCAGATTATTTTATCTTTTCCCTAACATCGCCTGAACAGTAAACTCACATGGAATGTAGATATGTAAATAGTAGAAATGACGCAGACAACTAAAAATAAGAATAAATGAAAGAAGGAATAGAGGAGGAGGTTACAAAAGATTTATTACAGTTAGCAAACGGGAAAAAAATACAAAGAGGCCCAGGTAATGTATGGGATGCAAACGGAGTACAGCACCAATCAACCTATCATTAAAAAAAACTTCTTGCATCATTTAGCACAAAGAACAAAGATACAGTACGCCAAAATATCATCGGTTGCGTAAATGCTTGTTCTATTGCATATAGCATCGACACCGATGGAGTGACGGTTGTTGGAGTCTAATTGGCATATAAGTCAATGTCATAGTGTGCAAGTAAAGCTTACATAGAGGAGATCTGTCAGATCTGTGCTAATGTAGCGAGACGCAAAGCCACCACATTCTTGCATTTTTGAGACTTTGCAACGAAGCACCACGCACGACAAACTTCGATAACGACGCTATAGCCGCTTTTGAATTTGAGCGAAAGATGCCGCACGCATTGTAGTACGCAGCACAGTACCGTGGCTACAAACAAGGTTCATGGCACCGACACAGCTATAAAAAGAAAGAAAATATCGAGAAAGAAGAGGTCGGCTGCACGTAGACGTTCGCGCGCTTGTTTTTGTCGAGATGGCTCGAGCACCATCACGTGACTTTGCTCCACCAGTAGAGACGCGTACAGACCTTATTTCTTATTCTGACTGGAGCACTCTGGCAAAAAGACAAATGAATACCACTGTCGTTAGCTTTATTGAGGCGGCTTAGTGGCAGCAGTGTCAGCTTGAGAAGCAGAGTTCAGCTGACGTTTATTGTTTCGCAGGGTGCGTTTCTATAGCAGTATCTTCTATCTTAAGATACACGATACATTATTGAATGTATCGGAAATACGGATAGAGATACTCGTTTTGGGAGATGTATCGCGATACAGATACACGATACCCAAAGGGTATCTAAGATAGTATCTAAGATACATGTATCTTCGATACTGCCCAGCCCCGGCCACTTCCATCATTGATGATAAATGGGGCTTTATGGCGCAAGGGCCACTGATGGACAAAGAGCGCCAGTACATGATATGGCATGTGAACAACGATGATGTTATTTGTGTCTGTATGGAGGCCTAAAATTCTCTGCAATAAAGCGCATAAAAACATGTAATTGTTAAAGTCATGAGAGTCACGTGAGTCAGCATAATGAGAATGAGTGGCCAGAGGTACGTAATTAGCACGAGTGCCTCGTCAATTCCCTTGAGACAGGAGCTGGGAGGCACGTGCTTTCTGTAGTGCAAATGCCGCAGCAGCAGCCTCTGTTGAGAGGCAGTGCTACGGATTACCTGGGACATATGACAGTAGAAGTATGCACATCTTTTAAAAACTCTAATAGTGGTTCGTGTTGAATGAGAGGTTCTCTACCTAAAACAATAAAGGATGAAGGGGAATTAGCTGCTGGTAATGTGATGGGAAATGCTTTCTTCTATACGGTTCTAGTTTTGCGCATTGTAGGAGAATATGCAACACTGTAAGTGGCTCATCACATATATCGCGACTGGGCGACTCACCACCGGACAAAAGGTGTGCGTTTGTACTGTACGTGTGCCCTATTCATAATCTGCAGAGTCTTAATCTGCAGACATGTGTACGACGTGTTTTTGATGTTGGTGGCCAGTTACCGAGGCCCGCCCAGGGTTGCCAATTGTTGGGTAATTACCCTACTATTTGGGTTTATTCGGAATTTTAACACGAAAGTGATGTTTTATGCCGGGGTCAACCACGGCTCCTCTGACGTATTTCCGTCACGGATATGACGTTGTAAAATATAAACGATCATAATGAGATCAAAGAAAAATTAGAAGAGAAAAAGTTCCGTCGCCGGGCGTCGAACCACCACGACCTCTTGCTCCGCAGCGCGCGACGCGAAACCACTCGGCTACGGGAGCGTGCGTTCCTCACGTGCTAACGGCAAGCTATTTATACACACCATATACCGTTGGCGGTCCTCAGCTCCTCGACTTCAGCGCGTTTTCGTCATCACTAGCGAGATGGCGCGAAGGTGTTACGGAGCGCGCGCTCACAAAGGTCGTCGCGCCTCTCGCTGGGATGAGCGTGCGCCTCCTCGGGGCGTGGTCGCTGGTGTGCGCGCTTATCTCCACGATCGGGGCATTCGGGCGCTTCGCACGCCTTGTGTTTCCACCGCAAGTTTGCTGTGAAGTTACAGTGGTTAAAGAGTGCACGAAGGTCGCTTCGTTCGCCGCACGGCCGCGTTTACGAATGGAGCGCGCCGCTTACACACGAAGTATTAATTGTGGCAGTTGTTCGCGCTCGTCCTGTGTATGCTTGTGCGTTCGTTTCGTGCGTCTTTGTGTTAGAGCAACGCTTTAAATGTCGAGCTGTGACAGTTAGTCCGTGCTCGTCTTGTGTATGCTCATTTCGTGCTTCCTTTCAGCTTGAGGTGCGCGCTGCATGTTTCGACCTGCTTGCCATTTTTCACATCACATTACAATTTGTTGCTGCAGCATTCATTCCTTCTCCCTTGTGGCGAAACAATGCACAATAAACGCCCAACTACTTATGCGAATACACGTTTCACTTTCGTGTTATACCGATTCCTTTGACAGAGGGATCAGTCATGTTGTTTCAGGCCGCGTAGGCTAGTAGGGCGGTAATGCGATTTTCAGATCAAACGTAGAATACTTTCCCCTTTTCGCTCGTCATCGATCAGCGAAAAGTGTAGACGATCGACGCGACACCTCCGAGAGTGACATTCTTAAAAGAATCGTAAAACTAAATCTTTCTGTGAATGAAATTAGAACCGTTTTAAGTCACATGCAACTAGCACAGGACACAGACGAAAGATGATACGTCGCACATCACCGCGCTAGCATTGTTATTTTTTTTTCCCATGCATGTCTTGTTTTTCTCTCTCCGCCGTGTCCCATTCGTTCGTTGCGGATAGGGGGCTTTTAAATTTTACGACATTGATCAGATAGAGTTATTAGGGCGAAAGTATTAGATGCCTCATCAAATACTATAAGAATGTGAACGCCGGCGTCGGCACGAGTGATGCAAAAAATCATTAGGACATAACCACGTCACCTGATGACGTCATCATATCAGAGATCGACATATTTTGTGACGTCAACAAGAAGTCATACTGACGTCACTGGGAAATCGCATAACGTTACGCCAAATGATGGTCGATTGGTCACAGGCAGGCCGATCCCGGATGGAGTGCGAAACGACGCTAGGAGCAGAAATCTTTCGAAGGCGGGTTGGATAAACACAATCGACTGAGAAGAAGACGAAAAAATAAAGCATGCTTGATCCCTTCGTCATGGGAGTCGCTATAACACTAAAGTGAAACGGGTCCTTATAGAAGTAGTCGAATGTTTTCTATACATTGATATTAGAGAGCTTACAAAATGTCTATTAGTGTTTGACAGTTATAGCACCATTTAACGTGGATGCATCCATGTTGACGCTTGGTGGTACATCTGTATCCGGACTACTAACATCTATGATCAATGATTAAACAAACCCTTGTGGTTCTTAGATGCTTGTGGTAGCTGTACAGTCAGAGCGGAATCAGAGAAAGCGGTGTAACACCCAGAAGAGCGTCACTGACTGGACGCGGAACTTGGGCTAAGGTCGCCTATTCGCGGCATGTTGATTTATTGAGCACCACTGCCCGACCAGAGGGAAACACAACGCGCGTCGGGTCTTCCCCGTTGGCTGGCTGCGATTTTTCATGGGGCGAGCGTAAGTTGGGAACGCGGAGTCACGGCCACGAGAAGCACTCACGCGTCGCAAGACTTTTTTCGGTATAGATGGATGCTATGGGCGAGGTCGACGCTGGGGTAACTTCGCCACCTGGAATGTGTTAATGCGTCGACAAAATTGCACTTTTCCTTTTCGAAACGCGCCGAATGGGACGGACGCGTAGAAACTACGCTCTGAAGAAACTAATCATGGATTTCAAAGTTATGATGCATTACTTCACTTTGGCAAGAGCACTGTGAGAGGACAGTGGTAGATATAAAAGGCGCGTTTTTAATGCCTACAGAGCATGTGACCGTGGCGCAGTGGATAGCGTACCCGGCTTCTCTTCTTGCGGACCATGAGGTCGTAGGTTTGACATACGGTGACGGAACGTTTTTTTCTTAGTCTTCTGATCATGGGTATTCTTTTTTCGACGTCATTTCCGTGACGGAAATACGTCACTGAAATCTTGGTGGACCCCGGCATAAAACACTTTCGTGTTAAAAAAAACCAAGAAGCTGGAACAGAGAAAAAGAAAGAAAGAGAGGAGGAAAGAAAGAAAGAACTGTACAGAAACAGAGAAGGCTGCACAGCTCTGCACTTCCTTCAGGCTGGGCACCACTAGTGCGAAGCTGCCTTAATTTTTTTTAACGTGCACCTGACTGAAACCACATGTTATTGTAGCATTTCGCCTTCATTGAAATGCGGCCAAGACTCTAGCGAAACCACTATATTACGTGGTTATTGTATATACGCATAATTTGTTCCTCTCCCCATCATCACCCTTCATCAGTCCTTTTTCCCTTTCCCTTTTCCCCTGTGCAGACTAGCAGGCTAGAGCGCACTAGGTCAGGCCAACCTCTCTGCCTTTCAATAAATTACCTCTCCCCCTCTCTCTAAGCAAACGTGATTATGCTTACCTATGCTCTAGATGTTTCGTTTATTCTTCAACGGGAACGCTCACGCAATACATGCGCGGCTACATGCTCTGTTCCGGTAATATTGGAAAGACCAAATAACACGTGCAGATATAACCTGTAAATCTAGTAAGGCCGCAATAAACTAGAACCGGTGTAAATTTGCGAGGGGTATTTTACATTCGATAATCATTATCACTTCATCTAGTCCATCGAGCAACACGGCCTTTGAAACGCTTTAGATCGTCGCAGTGAGCTAGTAAGACACCGAAACACGCAAGCATAAACCGTAGGTAAAAAAAAAGAAAGAAAGAAAGCAGTGTCATTGCTCTCTCATGCCTCTTTTAATTTTACCGGCACATTTACCATTTCGACCATTAGCACACAAGAAACAATATGCAACCATTTAAATAATGATCGTTCCATCCCCAGTAACGCCTGAGCCAAGTATGCACTGTCCAAGGAAGGGGCGAATAACACGGATGGATGCGCTTGTTACTTGCACCACACAGTACGTTAAAGATGTTGGCGGCGGCATGCTTGACAGTATACCAGCGCTACCGGTGCAGCGCCATTTATTGCAGACCCCTCCACCCCTTCCCCTCAGAGAATCTCGGAATGGTATCGCCCGAGATGCAAGGAGCAGAGGGCCCCCAGCCCCCCAGCTCTAAGCACGACGCGCGCATCTGGCATCGAAGTTAACGTTAACGGCCAGGGCCCAGTCTGGAGCGCGCGTTTCGCCGAACGAGTTGTGCCTGGGCTTCGCTGAGGCCCTTTCCCGCGCGTTTCATTCTCCGCTCGCTGCAACTGCGGCAGGAATCAGCGCAGTTAAACTTCGTTCACCTCTGCACTACTGGAAACCGCTATCGCCAAGCAGGTATGAAATTTACAGTTCTTGTCGCAAGCTGTCACGGCAGCCCAGATAGGTATATAAGAGGCCGTTGAAGGCGATGTGTACAACGGTTTTTCTTACCATGAAGCTCTCGTATATTTCTTCGTTAGCGCAGCTGTTTCACCCTCCCACTGACCTCGAAAATTTAAAGTTTGTATGTGTTTATCTGCGCGCGCACGCATAGTAACACACGCACGAACGTTGCAAACTATGATTGACCGCTCCCCCCCCCCCCTCCCCCCTCTGAAAAACATTTCTGACTGCGCCCGTGGCCGCAGTGGTTCCTGAAATGAGCACGTTAACATTATTGCACGACAAATGAGCACGTCAATCATTTTACGTGACATGCTTCGCGTTTCTTGCAGCAGCAAAGTCGCTGTTAAAATATTGCCCGAATCAATCCAGCGTCGTTTGTACTGCGGGCATACGGTGTGGCCGGCAACATTGGGTTTAGTTAAAATGGTTTTAAATGGGGTGCGATGTATAGTGCCTGTAACTAGAGCTTATTTCGAATGCCGTGTGTTAGCCATTTTAGAAGTGGGAAGTGGTGTGTTGCCTGCACGAATTGGCAATGGTCTTTTTGCAATTAATTTGCCTAAACTTGAATCACCAAATAGCCAAGATCAATTCTTTTAAAATATTTCTGGATTGTCTGAATTTAAATGGTTTTGCTTGTACAAATCATAACAATCTTTTCTTATTATTGTATAACTATGGGCCTCATGTAACGGACGTAAATTTTTTTATACTGTCCTTTCTGGGCATGCAAGGTACCTTGAGGTAAAAAATAAATACGGTCCTCGCAGGTGTGGAACTCTAACGCGTAATCAAGGGACAATATAAGTACACACGACATGATCGTACCACATCTGCTGCCTTCAATTAAATAGACAATAAAGTGAAACACTGAGCCAATTCCGACAGGTAAAGTTATACATTCACAACTCTATAGCCAATAATTTCCCCATCACAGTTTAAAAGAGAGCAAACGCGGGTCAATGTTCCTTGTTTGAATTTCTCGCCAGAACTTCGGCACATGAACGAATGATATGTGCCACGAATGCCACAAACTTCAGTGTTTTGGAGAATTTTGGTCTGATTGGTCCGATGAAATGAACCATGCTACATTAAGATTTCCTGCTCCTCAGAAAACGGATGTAAGTAATTTCTAGCGACAAATGATTACGTAGGACTTAGGAGATATCAGAATCTATGATGTTTGGACGAGCTGCTGCGGGATCATGAAGTCACTGTCGTCACTTGTTTATTTTTTTTATTTGCACGCTTTCTATTTGAACAACTGTCTGTGTCCGGGAAGGCTGGCGCTATTCGTATTGGGATGTTTTTCTTTTTTTTTTTGCCCCTAATACGAGAGATTGTTTTTCTCTCAGTGTGCCTTGAATGTAACCCATAGCTTGTTAATTAGATTTCGACGTAGCTGTTTTACTACAGCGAGTGGAATTTTGAAGAATGCTGAATGCGACTTCTTAAAACTGATGCGAGTGCTGCGGTAAAACTGTAAGAAGAAAATTAAAAGCAAGGAAACAGCCATCTAAAGCAAATTGAGTATTACAGTCAGCCTATATAATATTGTTACAGTTTTAGCTGAACGATGTTTATTTACAGGGCGAGGTTGATCTACGGGCAATGATGGCGTCGATAGGCTGCACCAGCTCGCGTCCTCCTCTTCTACTTCTTGCTCGGCTCATACCCGTTGCATTCCCCGGTTCCCAGACGAAGCCCGCTGGGCGAGTCTGAATCACTGAGAATGGTCAGGGTGAAACCGCTCAAGACGAGCCACATGCACCAGCTGGGTCCGGCTTGACCGACGGCCAGTTGACGTCGAGCGTGCTACCACGTCCGTCAAATCGCTTAAGCGATCAACAATCACGAATGGGTCCGCGTACTGGGGTAAAAACTTTTCGCATAGGCCACGTTTACGTTGCGGCGTCCACAACCACGCAACGTCTCCTTTGCAGTATGCGACAGACTGATGGCGGCTGTCATAGCGTTCTTTCGAGCGGTGCTGCGATGCCACGGTACGAAGACGAGCAATAAGCCGGGCTTCTTCGGCAAGACAGAGCGTCTTGTAGACAGACTACTCGCTACGAAAGTCGAACGGTAGGATCGTCTCGTTGCAGCTTAACGGCGGACGTGCGTAAAGGAGTTAAAAAGGACTGTAATCGGTCGTCTCATGCTTTGCAGTGTTATAAGCAAAGTAATGAAGGGAAGAACGTCGTCCCAGTCCTTGTGGTCGGATGATATGTACATGGCCAACATGTTAGTCAGTGTTCTGTTCCTACTACCAACCCATTCGTCTGAGGGTGATAAGGCGATGAATGGCGGAACTGCGAATTGCACAGACGAACCAGTTCTTCGACGGCGTCCGCGACGATGACGAACTGACGACCACGATCACTGATGATCACATGGGGTGAACCATGCCGAAGAATGATAAATCGAAGCGAAAACATTCACGCAGCCGTCGAAGATGGTATGGCCACCGTTTCTGCGTAACGGGTCAGGTGGTCGACGCATACTATCGCCCATCGATTGTCGTTAGATGATCGTGGAAATGGGCCCAAAATATCGATACCCACTTGTTCAAATGGTAGACGAGGTGGTGGCAGTGGTTGGAGAAGACCCGATGGAGGAGTCGAAGGGCGCTTGTAGCGTTGACATTGTTCGCAACTTGCGATATAGTGCTTGGCTGTGTCTCGCATTCTGGGCGAGTAAAAGCGCTCTTGTATCCGATTCAAAGTTCTGATGAAGCCCAGATGACCAGCTGTCGCATCGTCGTGCATCGGTCTCAGTATGTTCAACTGAAGACTCCGTGGCATGACCAGAAGGAAGCGCGCGCCTTTAGCCGAAGAATTGGTCTCGTAGAGAAGGCCGTGACGGACACAAAAGCGCCTGGTGGCTCTAGGGCGCGCTGCCGCGACAAATAATGGCTCCAAACTAATATCGGTTTCCTGTTCTTCCTTGAAAGTCGTCGAATCTGGGACTGAGGAAATAATGGGCGCAAAACAGTTATCAAAACTGTCCTCGTCATACTCCGTCGTCGTCAGAGGAAGACGGGAGATATACAGTCGGCATCTGCGTGGCGACGTCCAGACTTGTACGCGATGAGGAAGTCGTACTCCTGAAGTCGAAGAGCCGAACGTGCTAGTCGACCACTCGGGTCACGGACATTCACCAGCCAGCACAAAGCGTGGTGGTCGGCAACGATAGTGAACGGGCGTCCATAGATATAAGGCCGAAATATGTGTACCGCGAAAGCAGATGATAAGCATTCTTGTTCCGTGACGGTTTAGTTGCGCTCGGCCTTATTGAAAGAGCGACTGGTATAAGCCACCACATGCTCAGCTCCTCGATGACGCTGCACTAGTACGGCACCGACGCCGATACCACTAGCATCAGCGTGCACTTCTGTCGGCGAGGCGGCATCGAAATGGCGTAGTATGGGCCCTGACATTAGTAGGAACATTAGCTGGCAGACGCTTCATCGCAAGCCGAAGTCCAGTTGAAAGGGACGTCTTTTTGGAGGAGACATGTTAGGGGATGCACTACGTGGGCGAATCTGGGAACGAATCGACGAAAATACGAGCATAGGCCCAAGAAGCTCCTCAGTTCCCGTACTGACTTAGGTGGCTCGAAGGAACTGACGGCCTCAATCTTTCGTGGGTCTGGCCTCACACCATTTGTGTCAACCAGATGCCCGAGTACTAACGCCTCCGTTTCCCCGAAATGACATTTCTTGGAGTTTAGTATCAAGCCGGCCTTTTCGACATAATCCAAAACAAGACTGAGACGTCCGTTGTGCTCACTCAGTGTGCTGCCATAAATAACCACATCATCGAGGTAGCACAAACAAATTTCCCATTTCAGTCCACGGAGTATAGTGCTGTCATGGTTCATTTTTATTCATGAAAGCGATGCTGCAAAACGTGTCCACGCTGTTTTGGGATAATACTTCTCTCTCTGTTCTCGCTTCCTTGTGGCGACCTGGGATATGCAACATATGCAATATTTGATTACAGGCATCCAGCTATGGCGAAACACAAAGCGCGGACATGTGAAGATCCATCGATCTCTGACCAAGGCGCTGCAGGAAGAAGCGCAACTAAGAAGAGGCAAAGTTCTGCCGCTTTGAAGGAACACGACAAGTTAGTAACCTCTTTGCATCAGACGTCTCTTAACTGTTATCCGAAACTGTTTATATTGGTCATTCACCCCAGATTAGGGCTTTTCTTGCGAAAACAGTTACGGGGACATTGCCGGTACATTTTTGCCGCCCGCGTCGCTGCCGGTCTGAGGTTCCGTGTAAAGACTAAATCGATAACATTGCCCCGCGTGTCGTATGTGCTAGTGCGACTTAAAGCACGTGAACGTGGGCGGCGATTGCTGCTCAAGCGCAGAGGAAACGCGCCGAGCCTCTTTCGCTGCGTGAAAGGCCCCCCATCGGAGCAATGGGTTCAAGAAGAGACTGCATGGTTCCCGGAGAAGGTGCGCAGCTTGTTTGGCCGATCGCGAACGGGCGCTCTCATCTTCTGCTTCCTTTTCTTTCGACTGCTTTCGTACTTGCTCTCTCTCCTCAAAATAATAGAACGGTGCGGAATGAAGAGATCACGCATAAGCACGTTGCTAAGCAATTGTCTTTGCTCTCCTGACGATGACAAGTCCCCTATTGGGAATGCTGGCTCCAGCGACAATGCGTGTTCAGCGTGTTTACAGCACTGCAATCGTTAATGCAATGGTCAGCGAACTTCAAGGCAATTCATCGCGCGTCTCTAACACTTCGGCTTGCTGTGTTAAGCGCTCTTTTATATATTTATCATGGAAAACGTACCAACTCGCCCAATCTACCTACATGTATCCTCATTCAGTTGCATCGCACTTAGTCCTGGAAGCATTCAGAATGACCCTCGCTAACCTAGCCCCAGGGCAGATCCTAGAAGCCATCACTTCTCACATAGGTAGTAGTCACACTTGGAACCCTCTCGGAAGTAGCCTTATAAAAATGCCCAGAAAGAGTACGCAGAAACGAGCACTTCTCATTGCCATGATGGTCGGTGTACAGCGCAAATACCCGTCAGTTCAGCCGAGTGCTTCTATGGCCGTCATCTTTTGTAATATTCCCACTGTGAGTTATTGGGTGAAGCGCCAGATTCGAGTCAAAACTCGTGGTGAACTTGCATGAGTTTTCTTCCTACGGCGAGTCGTTAAGCAGACTAATGAGGGACGATTGTATTCTATTCGTCTTAACGCGGCTCATGCTTATCTGTCGGAGAAACTATGCAGAACGTGTCGCGGCTCAACTTAGCGGTAGTCGCCTTTATTTACGTTGTGTGCTACCCTAATATATGTCGGAGTGTGATAGGGAATGTCATCATTATTTTACGACAGCTGTGCAGCTATGTGTGTGTATGTGCGTGCGTCTGTGTGTCTGCGTGCGCGTGGTTGTCCGTGTTTTTTTTTGTGTGTGTGTGTGTGCGTGTCTGTACGTGCGTATGTGTGTGTACGCGTGTGCGTATGTTATTCTTTTTCCGCGTTCAGACATGTTCAAACTCGTTACGTTTTTTGACGTGTAACTAGAAGAGATTGACCGTGTGACTGTAACGCTGTTGTAGGCATAGCCAATGAAACTGGCACGCAATGCGGTTCGTAAACTGGTATTCAACCACTGTTGCACAGCACAGGGTGTGCAATACTTACTGTAGGTACCAATTTAAAGCGCATTATATATACTGTGAAGTGATATGCAATAGCAGTTATATGTGCTTTAAGCCTGGCACACAAGTATTTCTCATCCAGTAAAGGACTAAAGTGTTCAAACATCTTTCTGTAACGGTATTGTCAGGTTCGTTGTTTTGATAGATGAAGTATGATACTGTATAGCAAAATGAAGTCTGATAAGCCTTGTAACGAAAAAAACAGCGGTAGAAGACAGGGACGGAAGGGGCACACACACACAAGCGCTCAGCTGCCGCCTCAACAAGGAAATTGTCGTCGGTGTGTTTAGCTTTGTTGACGACTCTTTATTTGTTTTAAGCACTAACGCACGAGGTTTTAATCGCATTGTATCCAAGACAAAAGAACTGTTTTCTGAGTGCATCCATCCTTTAGAATTGACCCATGAAGTTCCGGTTGAGGGCTTCATTAGATTCTATAAATGCGTTCTATAAAAGAACAGCGCTTTCGCTGCACCGAGAACTGCTCCTAGGCACGATGTGTCGGTTCCACCCTGCAGTGGTAAATACTCGAACATTTTAAAAATACTAACAACGTACGCCTTTTAACAGTGCTGCTGCTGGAGTCTGCTTTCCAAGCACTGAAGCTGCGAGGTTGCTGGATCTCGCACTGTGCTTTCCGTCTGTGTTTGCCGATTTTTAATGGAATGTTATACATATTCTTTCCGCTAATGACGTTGCCATTGCGCTGATAAATCGTACATTCACGTTTCTTATCGTAACTTACAGGGCGCCACACTACGTTCTCGTATTACGAAAGTGGACTCTAGGAACATAAAAAGCTATTACTAAAAGAAGGAATTCTTTCTAGTATTTTTTTTCATAGCTATACACATTGGCAGAAGAAATGAAGGACAAGGTTAGTGCCTTAATGCTTCAAGGACCTGACTAGGCAAATTAATCTGGTTCTGGCAACTAGGTAATAAACGAAAACTAATGGACCCAAGTTAAAAAATGCAAAAGAAATTGTTGGGGATTTGTAGTGGATACTCAACGCAAGATAAACTACTACCATTCAAAAATCAAAAGAAAAGTTACATACAGCGGCAGCCAAACTGGGGAAGACTCCCACAAAATATGACCTTTCCTCAATATTGTACTTCGTGTTCTTAGATATTGGATCCATGATAAGTGATTCCTGTACTACTTTATTGCAGGCATCCAGCTACGACCGAAGCAGAAGTATCTCAAACAGACTTGAGCCCTGGCCAAGGCTCTTCTACAATGAGTGGCGTGAAGAGGAAGCAACGTTCCACCGCACTGACGGCGGATAAAAAGTAAGCTATCCGATAGTAACAGCTTTGTAAGAGGCCCTCGACATTACTCGTAACAGGTGTACCCAGATAGGGCTTGAAAGCTCTAATAAGACATGACCTATACGTCGGATGTGAAGAAATATGTACTGGGATTCCGGCCTGCGCAGTTAATTGTGGATCAGCATACGCTACACGAGGCTTCAAATCTCCGCGTGCTTGGCGTGGAAACTGCTGCCACCGGATCTGCAGGACCTTGGGTCAGTAGTGCATAACAACGGGATTCAGAAAAAACCGCCAGGCCTGCGTGGAACTCGCAACACGGGCACAGCGAAATCTGGAAGAGCGGCCTTCCTAGAGCATTGTTTAAACGCTATTGGGGCAACTACTACAAGCATACTTGCGTGGTACCCACTACGCCATAAATCACCATAATTTTTGTGTAGTAGGGAAGCGTCCACTAGGCATTATTAGTCATTCTTTGAAAAAGCGTGGTACCCGCTACACAATTGTAACGCATTGTGTGCACTTTGTTGATGCTATGGCTGACGACGGTGAAGAATTATGCCTGAGAAATTTGTAATGGGTTGTAGCACTAAACGACCCACTCGTTACGCAATTCGCATTGTTTGACGCCTATAGTTGTTACTTTACTGTTCTAAGACGCTTTACAGCGTATCTTAACGCGATTCCTTACCCGACATGAAGCCTGCATACACTGTAAGCAAAAATTAGCCGAGATGGGAGCTTTTCCAGGATATGAGCCCCCAAAACTCCCATGCCCCAATAATTTACTCCGTGGTAGCGGAGTGAAGTCGGCACATGTCGTCGTAAAACGCCCCTTGCTTAATGACAGAGTTTATGAACGACATGACCTTGTTAAACTTCCCACGGAGTTTCAGGTCACGTGGGTAGAAACTCCCTATGGGAGTTTTAAAAAGTATGTTTCGTCGTGACGGGCGTACGTGTGCATGTGTGGGTCACCATGTGAGTATTTGTCGACAGACAACGATATTATCAGTGCAGCGAGAATTTGCAACGGCCGGTTGGTGTTTAATGTGAACGTGTCAAGGTCTTTCGCACCGCTGAGCCACTCTGGACAGAGAGAAGTTTCACTCGCGCCAGCGTCCGACCGCGAGCTGTCTGTCCGAACGGCCGTGCCCATGCAAGCAAGCACACGAGTACAAGCCACCGACACGCCGCGAATACCTCGCTTCAAAGTGCCAAGTTACGAAGAACTGCGAAGGATAATTTCAACGTTAACAAAAGTAAGCTGTCGCGATCGTCAGCGGTTGCTTCTGGAGTTTCACCGGCTAAAACTTCGAAGCGGTACGAAGTAGGCTTCGCACGACATCGGCATCAAACTGGCCGGCGGCCGGTGTGAGAGCTGCGCCGGCGACGCGCTCGCGCCGACCGCCGGCGACGGTTGCTTCTCGGAGTGTCACCGGTATTTCATCGGCTGCAACTTCTAAGCGGTAAGAAAGCGGCGCTAAGTCGTCGGTATCAAGCCGGCTGCGTAGCGAGCTCGCACTGCTGCACGGGCCGCCGTGGCGAGCTCTACGAGCTCGCACCAGCCACCGGCGAATCAAAGAAGGTGTTGCACAGTAAATAAAGGCTGCTAGAATGAATAACTGTAAAAATTGTCTCTTCTGCGCCATGCGCCCGCAGCTGTCAAACATCTAACGCGAGGGCGAGCGACGATACGAGGCAGAGGCACACTGAACCCACTCAAATAACATACGGCTGCCCATGCACTGCGGGCAACAGGAATCGCTACTACGTCTCGTTCGTTGAAGTCTTTCGCTCCGTAGCTTAGACTGCGTGGATAGCGGACACCTTTTTTTTTGTGTGTGTGAAAAATAACGACCACGAAAACTGTACAGCAGCAAGCATTTTGTAATCGCCAGCAGTCGTTCACCGTATAGCCGGGCCGTACTCCTTGGACAGGCCCGGCTATACGGTGACTAGGCTACGGCGGCGACAAGAACGCGGTAGCGGCAGGGCGCCTCGGTTCTTCACCGGTGTTGCTGAATGTTACGGTTTTTTGCTGTTACTCAAGCGTCGCCAGCACGAAGTCGGCGACAGGAATGACAGCGTGTTCGTCCGTTCGGTACGCAAGTGGAACAGTGAAGAGATCTGAGAAGTGTTTGGACAAAACAACAGCTTTAATTGAGCTATTGCTGCACAAGAACTCTAAATACAACACTTCAAAAAACTAACAATACTCAAAGAGAATCAAACAATGAGCTTACAAAACTACACAAGGTCAATTAACGCTAATAGAAACAATGGAATGGAATAAACAATAAAGGCGGGAAAGTTCGATCATATAAACAGGTGAAGCATACGTGTGATGACCGGCAGCGTTGCGTCCACGACGATCGGATGCGAGAAGTCCCGAAGATTTCTGGCACGGCTCCGATGTTGGTGGGTCCGAGTTGCAACGCCGATGTTTCCGGGAGTTAGCGCTTGAAGGAGATCTCAGGCAGGTTGAGCTAACCTAAGATTGAAGTCCCGATGCCTACGTTGCAGACGTGTCTCCACTAGGCGAACGGCTAAGTTTAGGTGGCCAGCCGATACAAAGCGCACACTAAAAACTTCTAGGAGAGATACTCGTTGATCTACTTCTACTCCATGCTTGTCAAGCAGCTAGACTAATTAGCAGGGCGATGTCCTGCGCTTAAATCTCCCCTTCGTGTCCCCTCACTCTCTTCCTGGGGAAAAAGGGACCATCAACATGGGCCCAATCATGTGCATTGCATTTTCGCAAAGTCCGCCCTCAAAATATTCACGACGCCCCTTTTTAATTAGGAGAGGGTTCTCCAATAATCGAGCGAGACAACCTGTTTACGGTGACTGCGTAGGCGGCTCGTGCACGTGCAGCTCTTTCCGTGGGAACGCATCTTGCCTCCATTCTCATGCCGAGCGTTTGCAGCCAAAACTTCGGGGCTCACTGCGGATTTCCATATACCTGCCGTAGCCTCGGTATTCAACAAAGAGCCAACTTCGGCAGCGACACTCCCTTCCGCTGCTCTTCGCGGCTCTACGAAACAACTCTTTTCACGCCCAAGCCGGCGCGCCGGTCAGCGGGGTGGGTGCGGCGCGCTTTAATCGGCTTGACGAGGGGTCGAAAACGTGGCATTCCGTGACACTGAATGTGTGCCGCTGAAGTGCTCTGCACGGCCGCTCACGGTTTGTGGGTTTGTGTACGATTCAGTGCATATTATGGACACACACACAGTACTGCTAATGCACATTCAGCCCATGCGACACAGTGGCAGCTGATAATTAAGTTTCGCCAATTAAAAAGCGGTCAATATTTGGCGGATTTAAAATAAAATATATGTGTGTTTCAGGGGTACCTATCAGCCCATCGTATTTTTATACCTACGCCATGAATGTTCATTGCTTAATTACGCGTAAAAGAAGTACCCACCAGAGCTACATGGGAGGTCAAAATACGGTTCGTATATATACCCGGTGGCCGACATGTGGTTGTGCAGCGCGAGTGGCAGTTGATGTGAGTGTTGTAATAATTTGCGAGCTTTGTGTGCATGTTGGTGTACGTGTGATCATGTTAAGTGCTTCGAAGCTACTTTAATTAAGCATTCGCTCGCAGATTGTACGGCTGCGAAAGGCGGTCACTTTTTTTTTTCGATTGATATAAAAATTTACTCCCATACTTACCTGAAAAAATTCCCCAATGGATGTAAATAAATACTCCCCTCAATCCATCCAAAAACGCCGTCCTTTGGGGGGGAGTAAATGTTTTACTCCGTCTGTAGGGAATATATAAAACCTCCATCGGAGCATGCGCTAGAGGACAAGTCATTTACTCCCATCTCGGCTAATTTTTGCTCACAGTGTAGGGTCAGTTTGCAACGCAGTTTCAAGCATCGGCGTAGCTCTGCGGTAGAATGCTGGGCTGCCACGCAGAGGGCCCGGGTTCGTTTCCCATTGTGGCATAGGCATTTTTTATTTATTTAGTTTTTTTTCTTATTTCGTGCGATAGTGGTTACGGACACCGGCGGCGGGCAACTACGGCGCGAAAACGGCCTTTGTTGTGATCTCATAACAGCTTACGCTGTAACACACTACATTTGATATGCCGGATTTCGAAGAAATGCGGTGGCGCTAACACGAACGTGGCTGGCCTCCTTGTTTGTTCCATATTGTCACCAAGGCTCGTCTACCAGGCCCAGTTTGATCATCTCACGGTGACCGAATGGGCTTGCCTGGAGGCCACTAATCACAAAGTCATGCGGGCCATAACTACACTATCGCGTATCACTCCATTGACAACACTGCAACAGGAGTCTCAACGCAACACAGTAGACGAGTTAGTACATCAGAGTCGCTGTGCTCGCACCTTTAACATCAACGTTCTGCTCTGCCATTGCGTTGGCGTGGTACAATGGTAAATAATATCACGATCCAGCTTGACAGACTACCACTTTCGCCCCGTGGAACAGAATGCAACTCAGTGAAAACAAACCTCTTGGTCGCCTTTGTAGCCCGGTTCCACGCCAGGAGAAAGTCCAATTGTGCCGCTTTTATCTTGCCGATGTCCTAGATGATGCCACGGTCGTAGCTTATCGTGATGCCACTGTTAGTGGCACTACAATTCATACCGCTCTTGTGTGTCCATTAATACCAGAGGCAGGCCAGACATGCTCGTATTTTGCGAATCCCGCACCACCGGCCCGCCTTTTTGATCTCGCCGCCGTACGTGAAGGATTGGCAGCGCTGCTTGCTTGTCTTGAACCTGATTGATGTTCTCATATGATCATTCGTATATGGCTCGACGCACGCTATCCGTGATATACGTGCAGTGTATCGGTCTACATCACTCTAGGATAGCAATCACCATCTTGCTGCCAGCGCAACTGTGCGGATACGTGTTCATTGGGTGCATCGGGCCGCTTTGCCAGACCTTTTCAAAGTTGATTTGGCAACCCACAAGTTACACCGCACCCTCTACCGCAATTTTCTTAAGATGCTCACGGTCAGATGCTCCAGGAAAAAGCCGAGCTCTTATACCTCCCTGTAAGTGAGACCTCCCTGGTTGTTTAACATGTCGAAAGGAAGTTACGTTGCGGAGGCTTCCTGTCGGGGTTGCGCTTACGCCATCTGTGACCACCCTTTGGGCACAACATTACCGCAGTCCTTATGGTACATCGCACCCTTTTTGTGACACCAGAATTCGCTATTATACTTTATACACGAAGAGAGTTTACATTGGTATTGACACCACCAATTACTATGCCTAAGGGTAGGCTTTCGAAATCATTAAAAAACAACAACAACAACAAACACACACACACACACACACACACACACACACACACACACACACACACACACACACACACACACACACACACACACACACAGAAAACAGGCTTTACTGAACCTTTCGTAGAAAGTCCCAGCAACGCACGTCGTTCAACCCAGGTTCGATTTCTTTCAGATATTGCTTTGTTCTGTTGGGTATATATTCTCTGTTTTGTAAGTTCTTGCATAGCGATCTGCTTTGAGCTGAAGCCAGCGCCCTTGAAACTCGACGTTTCACAGCGCTGTGTGTGTCTCTCAATGTCATCCTCGTTCATAGCGCTGTGATTATGCTGCATCCACTAGCCCAACGCTCAGATTTAGTGAGCCATTGAAATGCTTTATCTGCTACCTCACGGAACCGATACTTTAGTTCCGTGCAGGGTGTCACTTGCTCATACCGTCACTGCCAGATCACTCCTATACCATGCGCAGAGGCGTGCGCACGGGGGGCGCATGGGGGGGGGGGGGGTGCCCCCCTAGTCACCGAAGAGAGGGGGGGCGCAAAGATAGCACGATACATTGGCATAATATGGATGGGGGGGGGGGGGGGGGGGGTGCATTTCGTCTGTCTGCAAGAAGAAGCGCCGCAGCAGGCATGCCATAAATTATGACAGAGTACAACTTTCTAATATAAACAACGGTACTCAAGTCAACAATTCAAAAGTTAATTAACGAGTTTTTCTTCATTAGTCGCAACAGTTTCATGTTGACTGCGGCAAAGTGTTTCCGCGTCGACGTGGAGTTCGTGTGCGAAAACGACTGGGGACTTACTGTCATATAATTTTTATAAAATATCTGTATTGTTTAAAAGAAAAACACCCTGTATAATGCTGTATCATGCTGGTCTGCGTTGGAGAATGGTCGAAATTACGTTTCATTTATAGTGCTTTAAAAGCGGGTATGCATTAGGGATGTTTCGCCGTAAAAGAAGGAATCCAAAGCACTCGTAATTCGTTACATATTTGAATTGCTCCCAACAGTCACTATATTAACCGCATATTTGGCCGCTGCTGAATAATAGGATAAATCTGAATTTGCATTTTTGGAATATAGTATCCTTCCAATGGGAAATGCTAATTGGTATTTGGAATTTGGGATATGCGCACACCCCAGCGATCGAGTCTCTCTTGTGTGATAAAGGGGGTAACAACGCGCACTGCATTCGTTGGATATCTGCAAGTTTAACGGGTCTCTAACCCGTGCCCGTTTAAGAGTCTGGCGCGACCATTTGGACCTGGGCATGGTATAGACATCTCCAAGGTGGCCTTATGACGCCGTGTTCTAGTATAGCCTCGCATAAGCGCCTCACCTTTCAGTGATTCTGACGAAACACAGCCTGTACACGATGGCGGGCAGCTTGGTGTTATCTTGAATACTCTGATGAAATCCGCCGCAGTGACTATGTGTGCGCTATCGTTAACCATCATCGCGATAGTGAACGACCTTTCTTTCATAATAAATATGTGCATGTTGCACAACAGGTTTCTCCTGATGGCTGTTCCTGCCACTGCTGCTCACGCTTTGTGCAAGAGTACTCGCCGGCCATAAGTCATCTTCCTTCCCACACATGGCGCTGGATGCTCGCTTTAGAATTTCGAACAAAAATTTCAAGATCGTCGGTTACAGTGTGTCGTATTACGTTTGCATCGGTTATAATTCTTCTAGCTAGAGTCTCGCTCTTAATTGAATTCCGTTTTCTTTTTTTTTTCAATTCGATATTCTTACTCCGAGGTATGTCTGCTATATGAATATATCCCTTAGTTTTGAGAGTGATCAGCATAGCGGCGCAAAATTTGTCGTGAAGCAGTTTTGCCAACTCCGAAATGAAATCATTTATTTGATTTTTAAAGCTAATTCTTGTGTAGATACCTATTTCTGCGAATACGAGAAAAAACTGCAGCCTCTTATGAAATTGCAGTCCTAAATTGAATTGAATTGAAATTTTATTTGCCCTGAAAATACTTACAGGAGCAGGAGCAGAGACTAAAGGCTATACAGCCTGACAAGGGGCCTCTGCTCCTAAATACAGTTTCGGCATGCAGGCCACTGAGCATCTTAATATCTAACAAATATTTTGGATATATTGCACAAAAATACAACAAACATTAGCATAGTCTTATTACGCAGTGTGAATTAAACACAAAAGAAATTCATCACAAAGCAACATTTCAACAGAACTTCATTGTTACACAACGTGAAAAAACAACATGAGAACTTCGCAGCATATTGCAAATTTATAAACAAGATATTAGAAATCAAACATAGAAACTTTAGGTAGCGTACTCAATATCATGATGCATTAGGATGGTTTTGATAATGGTGTTAGAAGGTACGGAACTGTAATCTACAAGACCTTGTAAACGATTTAGCATTGTAGGTATCTGGTATTGAACGTGTTGTTTGCCATAATTTGTCCTAAGTGTTGGGATTTTTTGGCGTAGCTGACGTATGTGGTAGGTAGCACTTCCGGGTGTGTTCTGAAGACATTGGGGCTTATTTTGCTTAACCCATTGTAAAAGTCTGAAGTGATACAGCTGTGTTGCCTTTAACATTGCATATTTTTCAAAGAGTGGTTTAGTTTTCAAGTCTCTGATAATGCCGTGGTATTGCTCGAATGCTCGTAAAACTCTTTTCTGGAGAACCAGTAATTTTTACCAGTAACCAGTAAATGTATATTTCTTTCGACTGCAGGGTCCATGGCGAGGCGAAAGTGTCCCATGCGGAAAAGGAGGCAAAAGACTCGACCAAGAGATCCTCGCAGTGTGGCTTGTGTCAAAAAATTTTCAAAACAAGGTCCGCCCTGCGAGAACACTTGTTTATTCACGCAGGTGTAAAACGCCATGAATCCAATGTATGTCACCGGAAATTCACGCGGAAGAGTGACCTCACCATCCACAGGCGCACACACACGGGCGATAGGCCTTACGAATGCTTGTCATGCCCTGCCACCTTCACGACAAGTCAAACGCTAGAAAGACATATCTTGACGCACACTGGCGAACGTCCTCATCAGTGCAACGAGTGCTGACAGAGATTTGCCCTGAAACAAGACCTTGTACGCCACACGCTGACTCATTCGGGGAAGAAAATGTTTGGCTGTCACGTGTGTGGCCGAAAGTTTTCTCTGAAATATCACCTCCAGTCGCATATCCCCACGCACACCGGCGAGAGACCGTACGTGTGCCACCTGTGTCCTGCTACATTCAAATACATGAGTGCTCTAGACGCCCACTGTCTTGCCCACACTGGCGAGCGGCCTCATAAATGTGACATTTGTGGGAAGAGCTTCACAGCCAGGTCAAACCTTTCTGGACATAAGCTTATTCACTCAGGTGTAAAAAAGTTCACCTGTAAGTGCTGCAGCCGCAAGTTTGTCACTAAAACACAGCTCACGCAGCACACCCGAACCCACACAGGCGAGAAGCCCTACTTGTGCCATCTATGTCCTGCTTCATTCGCGCAGTATGGTGCGCTACAAGCGCATGTTTTCACCCACACTGGTGAGCGGCCGCATAGCTGCGACGTATGCGAGAAGGCTTACACCAGACGAGGAGACCTTATGCGCCATAAGCGCACTCACTCATTGAGTATTTAAGGATTTAAGCTTGAGTGTCGATTCTGTACCAGCACACATTGTTTCAGGAAATAGATGCCCACAGGTAACACTGTTGAGAAACAACACAGTGTGTCTCATGTCCGCGTCACTTGTGTGGAAACATTGTTCGAAAAGCACGTACGGCCTACACCGTTGTACAAAGGCCACTACACCGTTGTCACTACCAATAAACTTCTTATCACTGGTGAAGTGTCGCTGTCATCAACGTTGCGGCTTCCCTGTGGACGCCGAGACGTTAATTTTCTACGACACTATTTGGGTCTGCGTTCCGCTTTTCTTGCCATAGTGATGTCGCTGTGAATTTGCACTTTGTTCGTCGCAGGTTCTCTCACTGCCATTGAAGCTCCCGAACATGACGACGTGTCGTGCTTAATGGCGCAAGGGTCGGCTATGCGTATCGTGTTGTAAGGGATTTCAGGTGTATTCCGCATGAAATGATATAATGGGGTGTAAATGGCGGGTGTAACGTGGCTGTATAACGGCCTAAACCAGGAAGTTCGAAACATGTGGTAGGAAATGTGGGATAAGACAAGGGGACCAGTTCTGAAGTATTCGCAGGATTTTCCACGAGATCTAGGCATTGATATTGTACCCTTGCACATGAATAAAATGGCTTTGGGACCGTTGCGTGGAGTTTTATCACAAACCGTTCTATACCCACATTGGTAAGCCTGTCGGAACCCTACTCACGCAAAACGACGCGGTAGTAAAGCATGTGTTCAATCCAGTTGCTACCGGCCGTGAATGTGTTATCTGCGTGCCAAGAATTCTCACTGAAAAGGTTCGGATTGCGCCAATCTCTGCCATCAAATTAAGTCCAAACACTTTGCAGAAAGAACCGTCCCCATATTTTCAGGCCTGAACACTGTCCGAAAGCCACAACGTGTGCATCTTGCACAGTAAGAGATTTTCGCTGCGTTGCTTTCTCATGAAGCACATGCTAATATCGTACTCATCGAAAGATCCCCACAAAGGCAGAAGGTGAGTGAGTGAACTCTGTTGCAATGTTGGGCTGGTTTGCGGTTCGGGCTAGACCGCACAGGTCGAGGTCAGATGACTAATTGATGAATCATTAATAATATCTGGTGTTTAACATGCGATAACCGCTCTATGATTATGAGAGACGCCGTAGTGGACGGTTCCCTAAAATTTGACCATTTGGTGTTTCACACTGTACACGGGCCTCCAGATATTTGCCTCCATCGAAATGCGATAGCCACTTTCGGGTCAGCAGCTGAGCACCGTAACCGCTACACCACCATGGTGTACAGGCCAAGAGACCTTGTATCGCTATTATAAGCTCCGTCCAGACGTAACTCACGAAGGCGCCTCTAGCGGCAACAAGCGCAGATTTGACGGGGTGTTCTCGGCCGTTCGCACTAGGGTGCAATCGCGGAACGACACCTTTTTCGATGCGAATGCTTTTCCTGCTTTTCGCGCTTGGCCAGTGGTCTGAGCGACGGTCCGTCCGCGTTATCAAAGCCATCAGCCAGCCGCGAGTGTTGGACGATAAGAATAGCATAGAATAAGGCATCGCTCCGCTATAGCGCCTCTGCAGCGACCGTGTCAGTGCAATCGCTGCTGTCGTCTGTTTCAGTCTGCCGCCGAGTTTGCTGCCGCGTTAGCCCGAGGGTCAAAAGCTTTCAAAGTTTAGTGAGCGAAACGGCCCACGCTACACACGTGCAGTTTCACTCAACGGGCTCGTCGCCTCCGTTGTCGTTTTCTCCAAGAAATTGATGTGAACGCGTTCGCCTGAGGGTGCACGAAGTCTGGCGAAAAAAAGCACACACGCTAACACTATGGTTCTCTGATGGCTGCTAACAATTTAACGCCTTTTGAAAGCAAACGCGAATGAAAACGCCTGCAGCGAAGCACCAAAGCACGGCGCAGTGGCTTGCCACCGCTTGCGACCTCTGCTCCCGTATCCCGTCAAATCTACTGCTGTGGCTGCTTTTGGCGCTGGAGGCAGCACGCGACTGTGGCGGCTCCTAACGTATGCGCGGTGCCTATAGCCTCCCTGGCCTGCTGCATAGCCCATTTCTTGCCCCCGACTTCCGAGCTAAGCAGCACTAACCGTCACCGCTCTTGTAGGGCCCGAGTAGAATTGTTGATATTGTGACGTGCTCGTGACTTCGACGAAGGCTGCATTCGGGTTGTTCAAGACTAAACTCTTCATTTCCGAACGTGTGCCCGGGAAACAAAAAGTCAAGCTCCAAGCAATAGACGTTGTACACTTGTAGCGGCGAACAGAGCGTCGGCCGTCGATAATCTGATGTGCGGTTAGGCCATAGAGAAAGGGAAAGTTGGTAAAGAGCGGACACTCCCATAGAGCCATGCGGCCGAATTAGAGTGCAAGGAGGGCTTCCCCTTCTCCTGAAATGCAGTGGGACACCAAGTGGTCGCTTATGATACTTCGCGAGTTTCGGTTTTGGTTTTGTGCGCGTAAAATTTTTTTAGGACATGGTGCAGCAATCCGGTTTCGGTTTAAAGCGCGCGCAGTTTAAACGTTCTGACGTGGTGCAGTGCGTGCTAGGGTCCCCCCCCCCCCCCCCCCCCGCTCGCATATTGCGTTCATTTGCACTGTGGCAATGTTAAGCGAGGATTTTTTTTCCCTTTTCTGATCACGTGCATACACGCTTTTGAATAAGCACGAAAGCATATAAGACAAGCACAGACAATGGAGAAATGCTTTATTTTGTAATACGGACGTTTTCAAAGACACACAGCGCAATACAAACTGAACGAAAGATATCCGAAGCAGAACAATCAATACAGAAGGCAGCTAAAAGAAGTACACGAACGAAAATGTTTTAAGAATAATTGGTTTATGTGTCATACACGTGTGGTGCATGAAAGTAACTTAGAGATATTTGCGCTTGAGAAAAAGGCAAATCTTCCAACAACAACAAGAAAAAGTAAGTCGTGTGCGACATTTGCACTGTTGTGCAGACAAGGTGATACATTCGAAACGTAAAGAAAGATGCATGAATACGCTTCCACCAGGCATGCAAGCTGAAATGAACAGCATGTATACCCAACACACAAAGCGACTTGGGAAAGCTTGTGTACACTTGTGGTTATGTTGTTTGTCTCTCTTAGTAGAGTGCTGCACATTCTAGCTATCTGCAAGTAGGCCCTGTTTTGGTTCTTCTGTCACATTTATCAGTGACAATGCCCCATGACGACAGACGGATATAAAAAGGCACTACAAGTGATCTCACACTCTATGCAGCACACACATGTCAGTGTGTTGACAGGCGGTTGAGGTAACATTTTTAGAACAGATGTAAGTACAAAGTACATATGCAAAAGCTTTGTTTGCACAAGCCAGGAGACAATTTCCATGATCTGATCCACGCGAGTTCGTCTCGCAGAAAGTTTACCAGCTCGTCATTTCTCCTAATGGCATAACGACACTTTTGGGCATTCTTTTTGAGAGATGAGCTATTGAGTGAGTCGAACACTTTATCCATACGCTCACAGAAATGGGCTGTAGCCATAGCTGCTGCGGGGAGCTCCTTTGCGTACACCATAGCCATGATTGCCACACTAACAGATGCACTTAGCACCTGTACTGCCATGCTTACTTTCATGTTACAAAAAGGCTTCTGGTAGACGTGCCTCTCGGTCAGCTTAGGCGCGAGTTTAAACCGCAACTCGTGAGTAGACTTATAAATGGGCCTCAATGTGAGACCACTCAATAACTTCATCTCCTATGAACAACTTGTGTGCTTGCAGGTTGTTTCGCGTGGTTTTGATTAGGTGTGGCACATCAAAAACAAAGTACACCCTTTCACCAGCAACCTCAAAATAAGGACGTTGAATTGTAATTCCAAGCATATGAGAAAGGGCAGCGTTTGAGGCTCCTTGGTCACAAATTAAACATTTGACTGCGATTCCGGCGTGTCCAAGGTTGTTTATAATTCAGGCAAGCAAATCCTTTGTAACACTTCCTGGCGTAGATACGCGTCCTATTGTAAATGCGATTGGCTGGACCCACCTCCTAGGAACACCAGCGAGAAGGACAACCATGGCTCTGTCAGCGATATCTGGCGTTCGAGCTGTTCCATCGTCAGCAAAGCCTTGCACAAGATCTTGAGTTACATCATAGGACAAGTTCTTCAAAATCACTTCACCGAATATGAGTGAACACACCCTGTCGCGCTTATCCCATGTCTGCATACAAGCTGACACACACTCAATAACCCCTGGAATCACACCTGGTGACATTCGAATATTTCCTAACCAACGCCTCAGTGAGCGCCGCCTAGGCAGACAAAAAATGGGCGCTAGAAATCGGTATGCTCTTGGGCCCCTGAATTTTAAGTGCAATGGCAAATTTCTTTAACCATGCCGGAAGCCTTTTCCCCTGACCCCTATTCATAACTCGCACATGTGCACAAAGGAGACGGAAGACCTCTTCGGTCACGAAAGGACGAACGACACCCAAGGCCTTGGCAATTGATGGAGGTAGCTCCCTCTGCTGTTTCCAGAACCTTTCAATGGTCTTGCGACAGGAGGCGACCCTTGACTGCAGGTCGTTTGATGGTGCGACGAAATTTCCGCGACGGCGACTTCATTCCTCCGCAGAGAGCTGCAATGGGAAATGCTTAATATCAATATAACAGGAATACAAAGAAGTAGTGCGTGATGAGACGTTACATTTTTAGAACACTACATGAGCCGCTTCGTAAAAAAACTTACCTGCAAACACACACCTACACAACTCGGTACTGCTGTTACTAGCATTTGCCACAACATGAGCTCACGCTGACGTCACTTATGCGAGATCATTGCTGAGAATTTTTTCTGCAGTTTTTTTTTTACGCTAGTGTGGCATCGTCCAATTACCTGCTTTTTTATATACTACAACCTAGACACCATCACAATCATCGAAAAGTCAATAAATCATACTTTAAAAAACAGATCGTGTACAATCCATTTTAAAGCTCTGCACTAATACACAGCATGTTTTCTTATTGAAATTACTGCACTACAATAAAACACTTCACATCGGGGCTCACCTGTTGTCCTGTGGGATGCGGAAGCAGCTCGTTCCGGGCTTCTTGCAAGTGCGGCCGTTGTTACTTCACCACGCCACACAACAGTAGGGGTTGTACGGCCGCCGACTGAACATCTCAAAAGAATATTTAGAGTCATGTCGGTGTCGTAGTTACAGCATACGAAGTTATTTTGGGGTGATTGGCAGAGACCGAATATGCAACTAGAACGACTACCCTGAGTTATGCAAATGCGACGTCGTTCGCAAAAACATCCGTACTAAAATGACAATTTCGGTGAATCATCCACATTTCATCATCGTTTAAAATGCACCGAATTCTGAAAGAGTGGGCATTAACCATTGGCTCGTCTTCTAACAAGTAACTCGAGCCACCCATGCCATGCATAGCTTAGGCTTTCTTGCCCTGGCCCTTCCACAAGCGAACTTGCTGCGCAGTTTCCTAGAAGCGTACTTCGAAATATTTCTTAGCAAAATAAGCAAGCCACACACACAATAACCATCACCGAGAACTCTTTTCACTCGTGTGGAGTGCCTCGCTACGGCCCACAACGCGTTAACAATGCCGAAACCTTGGGCCTCGGGATCGTACGTTACATGCTTTTCATTTCATTTAACTTTAACCCACTTCGCTTTCAAAAAAGTAGCAACGAGTCACAACTGGTACGTAACTAATTACACAAAGGTCGACCCTTCTCGTTTCCTTCAGCGCGGGTCGCACCTGAACTTTCACGCGTGACTACTAGGCAAGTACCTGCGCTATGCCTGCTACGCGCGCACACTTAAATCGGCAAAGGTCGACGCTCCTAAGCCTACTACGCAGCGCTCAGAGAGAACAGAAACGTGGGTTCTCACCGTGCCGTCGTCCGTTGCTCAGGCTTAGCAGGTGACACGTTCAGCAGCGGTCACACCGTCACACTGCCGCGACGAGAAGTGAAAGCAAGCGCCCAAAACCCACTACCCGCAGCCGTTACATTTCAGATGCAGCAGCCAGCCAAACCTAAGCCTACCCGAACCCGTCAACGCATTGCGTACGAAAACACACCCTCACGAACCTCCTTCCATATCTGTTCTGACACATTTGTCGATTTCCGTTCCCGCGTTCGCCTGGTGGCGATGCACGTGACAATATTCTTTTCTCGAATTCTCAGTTCATTGTGCAAGAGAATGTTTCCACACGTACAGTAAACAAACAAAAAAAATTGAAAAAAGCTACACATTTGCGTTTCACAACTCTCTTTTTTTTTGTTTTCTTTTGCGCTTACTCGCGCCACCTGAACGGTCACTTATTACAGCTTGCGTTCTTCGGGATCACGGTCCCTATGATTTGACGCGAAAATCTCGAAGGCTGTTTGGGCGAGGAGGTGGCGGGGAGAGCTCGATCCTCTTATCGCTGAGTGTCCGCTCTTGGTTATTTTCCCTTTCTCTATGGTTAGGCGCGTAGGCATTTATACACGCGGCATCGAACATTCGAGTCTTATCGCTGGTGGTCGTGCTAGCTTCAGAATAAACTCAACTGTTCGCGCTCTCAAGGTCATCAGAAGATTTTGAAATGCGGCGAAAGCGTGTGGCCATTCGACTGACTACGCCATGTCTTTTTTTCTTTTACACTCTCAGTCGGATGGCACACAAACGGAATGCATGCTTGTTTTTTTTTTTTTTTTTTTTTTTTTTTTTTACCGCGAATCGCAGCGAGACGCGAGACCTTCCTCCGTTCGCATGCGTTCGCATTTTCTCGCGCTTTGCGCATCGCGCAAACGCCATCCGCGTTCAAGAGCTTCAATTGACGGACCCTTTGTAAATTCCAAAGTGTGTTCCGCGAACGCCTGTGTCCATTGAGACGGCGTCGGTCAGAATGATTCCAAACGCTGGGCACAGCGACGCTACGCAAGCAAAGCGCGAGCGCTGTAGAGTCCGACGCGACCGGCGTCCGTTTGCGCATTCCGGCGGCCACCTGGCTCCGTGCCAGTGGTCGGACGGACGGACGGCACGGACAGACGGACGGATACGGACGGACGGACGTGA
The DNA here is from genome assembly GCA_030522465.1 of Rhipicephalus appendiculatus. NCBI lineage: Eukaryota > Metazoa > Arthropoda > Arachnida > Ixodida > Ixodidae > Rhipicephalus > Rhipicephalus appendiculatus. The sequence continues at coordinate 206,541 of JALIZH010023868.1, read as the reverse complement.
GCTGAGACATTAAACGCTTTCGCCTTAATAATCTGGAAGGGCGCCAGGCATTCGGGCGTAGTCGGCGAACGGCAGTGGTTATACGTGTGACTGACCAGTTACATAGAACTACAATAATAATAATAATAATAATAATAATAATAATAATAATAATGATAATGATAATAATAATCATAATAATAATAATAAAAATAATTTGGCGTTTACGTCCTAAAAACAAGATATGATTATGAGAGACGCCGTAGTGGAGGGCTCCGGAAATTTCGACCACCTGGCGTTCTTTAGCGTGCACCTAAATCTAAGTACACGGGCCTCAAGCATTTTCGCCTCAATCGAAAACGAGGCCGCCGTGCCCAGGATTCGATCCTGCGACCTTCGTGTCAGCAGTAGACGACCATGACCACTACATCACCGTGGCGGGTAACTACAAGAGCGCGCATAGCATTGCTCCCCTCCGAAAAAGCATCGTCCCGATGTTTAATACTAAGTGTGTGCCAATATTCGAACTTTCGAATATTGAATTCGAATAGTGTTTACTGGTTGATTCGCACCAGAACGTTACTTTTCGATGTATTCGAACTACCATAAGATGGACATAACGGTTTATAATAACGGAGAATAAATATAACGAGGGTAACAGCGTCCTTGGTATTGCGTTTTGCGGCGCCGACGTGCGACACTGGTAGCCGCTTCTTTTGGTCCTCCGAGCGGTCGTTGCGCGACGACCTCGACCGGGGGATCCGCTGCCGGTGCGCAAAATGCCCATCCACCGTTCCGAGGAGCTCGCGGGCGATGCGATTTGTTGCTTGCGATGAAGCGCAGCGCGGCTTCTTTGCTTTCGCATGTCTGCTAGTGTGATGTTGTTGCTCGCAAAGTTCGAGTTCGTCTCGTGATTCGGCGCCATGAGCGGAGTTAGGCCTAGCTACGACTCCGAGCAGTGAGTTCGGTCACGGTGTGCGTGGCCGTGATGCCCGATGTTGCAAAGTACGTCATGCTCGATCGCAAGTACAGAGAGTCGTCCCGCAATGGTCTTCGTCACAAGGTCGGAAGTCCTGATATGCAGAACGGTCGGTCCGAGACGCACGTCTGCGATGTTCGCGACGAGCGCGGCGCACTCGTAATCTGATGGTTGAGCTTCCACTTGCAGCTGCCAAACTAAAGCGCAATTATGTTATAAATCAGCAGTCCCAACCTCATCTGAGCTGGTGGGCTGAGTTTGAAATTTAGTCCGACAGGGGACGGGAGAGTGATGAAAGTCGAAGCGAAGTGGGGGGGGGGGTGTCATTTTAAGCAAAATGACACCTAAAGTTGCCATTTAAAAGAATTCATTTCCCACATCTCATCAGCAGGCGTCCAAAACCGCCATGTTTTACGTACACTACGTTAACCACGCAAACAAGGTAACGCTATATTTAAAAAATGCCGTGCGTACGGTAAATTTTACGAGTCGATTTACGTACTGCGCATGCGCATTTCAATCACGCTATTCCGCTAAGTCCGCTATACTATAACTGCCTAACGTCAATCCGTGCTCACACCTCTAAAAAATATTGAGTACGATGAAGCATGATCGACAGAGTGTTGTGGCGATGATTGAATGCACTATCTATGCAGGCAATTTGAAACAGTGTGTTCTCATTTGCAACGAGTTTTCTTCGTCTTCTTGCTTTTTCAGACAGCTGGTTTTCAGATTAGGCTTCGTTTCTTTTGGAGTGACTTTATGACAACTGTCATTCCCAGAAACCGCACGTGCCATGCTTACCTTCACTAATGCTCCACTCCAACACACATCTCGTGCATTACAATGTGACACTCTTTCATTCTAAGAACTTGATTAATGGCTGCTCTCTGAATTCTGGCCGCGTCTCCTTGTTTACATTGCCGCAGCATTTCCTGTATGCACATTAATAAGAATGTTTACCGAAAATTGAGACATGTTCTGCTTCAAGTGATTCTAAATTCCGTTTTGCCTGCTCCAAACCTGCTCCAAAACATAGTTACTCCTGCTCCTAATCTGCTCTAAAACAGGCTTTTGCCTGCTCCAAAAACTGCTCCAAATCCTAAACTGGCTGGACGACCACTGCGCGTTGCGCTTCAATTGTCGCTTATCAAAAGTTTGCAGTATACGTTTAGAACAACTGTGCACCACGCCCGCTGTCATGCAGCTGGATTGAGATTCTGATCGTGGTATGGGTATGTAGTACTGGCGGGTTTCTCAGCACCAGTCCCCTCGGTTTCCGTGCTTTGCGTGATTTATCTGTCACGGCACCGCCGCAGGCACTCACACCCATGGCGGAGTCATATAACTGGATTTTTTTATTTTTGTCGGAGACATTTTTAGTGCATATTTTTCTGATAGTTAGGACCTCAGAAGACCACAAAGAAAAAATTGATCCAGTGGTGTAAGTATTTATGGATTTACAGACATGACATCAAATTACGTCATCGTGGCCCTGGGGTCATGAAATTACAAAAATGGCCAATTTATTCCTGCTTTTCACTAGAGTACACAAAATCTGAACCAACGTAGTATTTGGCATTGTGGAAGCTCTTAAAACAACTTCAGGACTTCATCCCGAAAACGCCGCCTTACCGCCTCAGCTTGCCAGCCTCAGCGTCACCCATGACTTCGGTCAAGTTTCTTCTTTATTACGGCTCAACACCTCGCAAAAATGCTCAACGTTGGTGTCGATCGCAGTGGGGATCGTTGAAGAAATACTTCCCCAAGAATTACCAGGTCTGGTTCTGTTTTCGAGGTGCTAGGAGAAATTCAGTGTGGTGTCGTCCATTGACGACACTAGGGCCGAAAGGGTTAATAGCACATATTATCCTATTATTCGGCCGCGGCCGAATACTAGGATAAAACCGAATATGCGCTTTCGGAATTGAATATGCTTCCAATAGCAAGCGTTAATTCGTTTTCTGAATTCGGGATATACTCACACCCCACCCATTGATTCTCTCCTATTAGATAAGCGAAGTAATATCGCGTAGTGCATTTAGCGGATATCTGCAAATTTTACGGGTCAGTAACCCGTGCCCATATTAGAGTCTGGTGCGACTTTTTGGACCTGGGCATGGTATCGACATCTCCAAGCGGGCCTTATAAAGCTAACAATCGTGTTACCGCATAGGCTTACGTGTGGGTCTCATCTTTTTTTGTGAATCTTACGATGCTCTCCGTTTACGCGGCGGCGGGCAGCTTAGGGTTATTTTGAATACTCTGATAAAATGCGCCGTTGTGACTATGCGTTCGCTATCGCGAACCATCATCGCAAAAGTAAATCACATTTCTTTTATAATCAATTTGTGCATGATGCATAATTGGTTATTCGTGTTGGCTATCGCTGCCACTACAGCTTAAGATAAGTTCAAGAGTACCGACCTGTATTACGTCATCTCCCTTCCCATGCACGCAGCTGGATACTCGATTCAGAACTTCTAACAATTACTGCAAACTCATCGGTTTCACTATGTCGTTATTACGCTTGCATCAGTTCTGACTCTTCGAGCTAGGTTGTCGCTCTTGGTTATTTTTTTTTTTCAACTGATATGCGTACTCTAAGGCGTGCCTTCTGTATGAGTATGTCCATTAAATTGGAGGGTGATCATCTTGGGAGCACAAAATATCTCGTGAAACAGCTTTTCCAATTCTGTAATGAAATAATTTATTTCATTTATAAAGCTAATTCAAGTGTAGTACCTTTTTCTACAAAGTTGTTCTACTTTTTGCGTAGATGCGGGAAAAAGCTCCAGACATTTATCAACATTTTAGAATTCTCAATGTATATTTCTTTCGATTTCAGGGCTCCTGAGAAGGTCAAAGTGACCCATGCAAAAAAGACGGCAAACATTCCACCAAAAGATTCTCGCAGTGCTGCGTGCGCCAAAAAGATTTTAAAACAATGTCGGGTCTGCGAACACACTTGTTGATTCACGCAGGTGTAAAACGGCGCGCTTGTAATGTATGCGGCAAGAAATATGCCTATAAATGTAGCCTCGTGATCCACAGGCGCACGCACACAGATGAAAGATCTTACGAATGCTCGTGTTGCCCTGCCACCTTAACGACAAGTCGAGATCTAAAAATTACACCATCTCCCGCTAAAGGGCACCATGTGTAGATGTGAAGCAGCGGGCGCTAACGCTTACACTAGCGGCGGCGTTGACGCTGGCGCTCATCGCAGCGTTGCGCAGGAGAGAAAACTGGGGCGGCGCAAAGCAGGCAGTGATGGAGCAGTGTTTCCTACTGGAACATGTCAATCGCTGCTAATGGGCAATGAGAGATAGAAGACTCCGACTGGACACAGAGACCCGCACTCCGCTTTTAGTTGACGCGCACACTGCGAATTTTTATTGTTCAACAACGCACAGGAGAAATCTCCCACCGGCACCACCTTGGAGGTCAAGATCCATTGCCATATATACGGGGTGGCCAGTGAACGGTTGTGCAGCGCGAGCAGTCGGTTTTTTCATCCAAGAAACTCGCTAGCAGACGCTGCCTGCGTCGGCGTCGCGAGGCGAGAGAGGGGGGGAGCGTAGGAGAGGAGAGAGAGGGGGGTGACACGCATGCGCAGTCGGAGTGTGAACGCCGTGGGCAGGGATGCGTAGAGAAGAGAGGGGGGGACGCGCATGCGCAGTGGGAGTGTAGACGCCGCGGGCAGGGATGCCTAGAGGAGAGAGGGGGGAGTGTAAGAGGGGAGAGAGGAGGGGAGGCGCATGCGCACTGAGGGTGTGGTTGCCGCGGGGAGGGATGCCTAGAGGAGAGAGAGGGGGAGAGGAGGTTTTTTGTTTTTATTTTTTAAAGGGTTTGCGCATGCGCAGTAAGGGTGGGCACGCGGCACACCACCACCACCGGATTAAGCTTCGCCATAAGATGCTTCACATCTAAAAGACATATGTTAACACACACTGGCGAACGACGGCATCAGTGCGATGAGTGCGGTCAGAAATTCACCCGAAAATCAACAGTCGAACGCGACATGCTGACTCATTCGGGGGGAAAAAATATTTGGCTGCGATGTATGTTGTGGAAAGTTTTCGCGGAAAGATGAGCTCCAGTCGCACATCCGTACGCACACTGGTGAGAGGCCGTACGAGTGCCACATGTGTCCTGCTACCTTCGCGAGGATGGATGTGTTAAGAGAGCACTGTTTTGCCCACACTGGTGAACGACCTCATAAATGCGATGCATGTGGGAAAAGTTTCACTGCAAGAGCGGCTCTTTTTCAACATAAGCGTATTCACTCAGGGATAAAGAAGTTCGTTTGTAAGCCCTGCAGCCGCAAATTTATTAGCAAAGGAGCACTTACACGGCACGCGTGCACTCATACAGGCGAGAGGCCCTATTTGTGCCAACTATGCCCGGCAGCATTCGGCAGCATGGGCACGCTGAAAAGACACGTTTTAACCCACACTGGTGAGCGGCCGCATAGGTGCGACGTATGCGGGAAGGCTTTCCGCACAAGAGTGAATCTTTCGCTCCGTCAGACTTGTTCTGTGTCGTCAATTCTGTACGAGCGCATAATGTTTGTAAGAAGAGTCACCCACACATACGCGCACACTGTTGAGATCACATGAAGTGTTTCGGATGCCCGGACAATGTTTGTCCAAACATTGTTAAAAAAGCACGTGCGGCCTAGACTGATGTACAAACGCCAATAAACCGTTATTCTTACCAATAAAACTGTTGTGAGTGGTGAAGTGTCGTTTTTATAAACGTTTCGGCTTCCCTGTGAAAGCCAAGACGCTAATTTCCGACGAAATCTTTTGGGTCGGTGGCCTGTTTTCCTGCCATGTTGATGTGGCTGTCAATTTGCACTTTATACGCCACTCGTTCACTCGCTCAGATTCTAGTTCCCAAGCATGATGCTAATCAGGGTTGCCGTTGGATGGACATTAAGAGGCACCAGAACTCACGCCAAAAGTAGCCAAAGTAACCATGTCATTTGATATTATCACCGAATTTCAAGCCAAATAGAACAGAAGCGGTATTATCAACAAAGTCTTTATTATTGATGAATAAATAAAACCATTTTGAAAAAGTAAAACCACAAGTTTAAAAAAGAGCCATGGCGCCAACTGGAAATTTTCGTCGCCTACGGGGTCCAAAAGTAGCCAATTTGGCGCAAAGTAGCCACCAACGGCAAACCTGATGCTATTGATGTGTGGTGCTTAGTGGTCAGCTATGACCATAGAGTGTCATGTCGTGTGGTATAATTTCCTGTGTATGCTGTACCAAATGATGAAGTAAGTTGCAAATGGTGCAAGTAACGTGGCTGTAAAAGAGCCCGGACCCGGTCGCCGGAAACATGCGGTAGAGAACTTTGAGATAAGACGAGGTAACCAGGTCTCAAGTAGGCGCAAAATTTTCCGCCATATCTAGGCTTCGATATCGCATGCAGACTCACACAGGAAAGAAATGGCTTTGTGACCTGAGTGTGTCTCATTCGTAGCACGGAAGCACACCGATCTTTTAATATGAATCCGCCCAATCTTTAACGCCCGTTCAGTCAGCGAATTCGAATTATCAGCTGGTACTCGATCGTGTCGGCCGAACCAGCGTTAGCAGTGCCACGGCCGCTCGACGAAAACACACGGTGCGGCCTGCCGCGTCGCAGAGCAGGCAATGGGTAAAAGCGTGGAAGCGGAGTTGACAGTTGTCGCCACATTTTGCTAGGATGGCGCTAGTAGTAGGGGAGAGTGGGGAGAGCTCCGCGCGACGCGCCGGCGGGAAGGAGCGAGTGTTCGAAAAAGAACAGATAGGTCGAGTCGGTGGTAGTTTTTCTCCACATGCATGGTTAGCTCTGAGTGTCACTCAAGATAGTTGGCGCATGCGTGATATTTTATGCGTTAGGTAAAATGCCGCGCAACTGTTGTCGGCCGCTGTGTTCGACGAACATTCCATTAGATTGGAATACCGCAGACAGACAGACAGACAGACAGACAGACAGACAATGAACTTTATTATGGAATACCGCAAGCAGCAAAAAAAAAATAGGAACGCCCCCCGTGAGTTCAGAGGCTAACGCACCCATTAGGATGGATGTAAAGAATCAAGGATCTGCTCCTATTCCATCTGGTCTTCTGCTTGCTGCGAGAGACCTGGCCACTGAACTGGAATTATTTAGTAGCTGGTCTGAGACGCGAGCTGACATACAACTAGCTCCAATTGCTAGTGGTGAGGCGCCAGACCATAGCGGCACCGTTTCCCCGAGTGTGGCAGTCAGCTGTAGTGAAGAGGAGAATAGATCCGGGATTCTGGGAATAACCAACACACAAACACACACAGGCTCATTAGTTTTATGCAAACCACCCTTTTTTCAACACACCGTTACGGTACACACATCTGACACAAGTGTTTCGTTCTAAATAATTTCGCATTGAAAAGAAATTTTCACGTAAAAGAAGGCGGGGTCCTCGTTTCGCCATAGGAAGTGGCTCTGCAAGAATGCAAGCACTTCTTTGCTGAGAAATCAGTTCAAAATTTGCTTTGACAACAAGCCCGGCTTTGCGCCGGCGTATTCCGACAACCAAGCCCACCCTCCGGTAGTCAGGTGCACACCGTGAGCGGTTACTGACCGCGTGTTTTGCAAACGTAATCCGTCCTTAAATTCTCGGCAAGGTTCTGTTTGGTGTCGCAGAAGTCGGTTGCCAGACTTGGCGGTTACGGCCGCCCCAGTGACACCGGCACTCAACGGACGCTGGCAAAATACTGAGAACCGCGAAGCGGCACGTCGTGGGTTACGTGCGCCCCAGTGACACCGGCACACCACGGACGCTAGCAAAACAGGTGAGAAAGCTGGAACGGGAAAGCTGCAACTGCAGGGGCAAATACCGCGAAGTCTGGCCACTGACTTATGCGACACCAAACAGAACCCTGCCAAACACTCAAACACATGCGAGTACGAACGCCCGAACGACACCAACGCGAGCGGACGCCGTCTACGTTGACATCAGACATGGCATATGCTAGAATTACCGCACATAGCTCCCACAGTCACGTATATTCACTCGATTCTGTTGTTAAGCCGAACGTTATTATGTACACAGTGCGTCTCTGTACACAGATTTTTTTTTATTTTTTTATTTTTTACGTATCCACGCGTGGAAGCACCCTGCACACTCCAGTATCGATGGAAATGTTATTACGACGTTGACTAAAGCGCATCTCAAAACGATATCAAGCACTTTCAGCACTTCAGACACAATGTGCGATCACAAAGTAATCGCCCTTGTTAATTGATTGCATCACTGATTTTATGAGCCATGTAATCACTTACACAACAACGCGCATAGCGGTCTCAACTCGTTAAGTGACTGTTTTAATTGGACATCCTGCAACAGCCCCGGGGACGCAGGCTACTGTTGGAAATGGCTGGCAGCCTACTTCGGCAGAGCTCCTGCAGACGCCAAGCTAAAGCTGTGTAATTAGTGCATGCGAAAGCAGTACACTTACCGTTAACAAGCGCACGTTGTCCGTGTCCGCAACTTCAAGAATATTCCTCATTCCAAGCGTCACTGGCGTCACTTCGAGCACGGAGCCTGGCGTGACCACCACCGAAGATGCGCGTGTTCGCTCGAACTCAAAACTACAAGACGCGCGACCAGCGCAACCGAGCGCGCCGCAACCAACGCAGTGCATTCCAAAAGGCGGAGGAGAAGAGAGAGCAGGCGAAATAGCGGAGGCGCCGGGCGGTCGCGCCGGCTCTGTGGCGCCGGTGCGAGTGTGTGTGCCCGTCACAACGGCGCCAAACGGAACGCGCGATATGTATGGCGCATACGGCGGCGCCTTCGTCACGTAAGCCAATCGAAGCGCGCTTCACGAGAGTTCTGTGACTCCTCACGAATTGCCAACTCTCTTTCTCTGCGTCTACCATCCAAAAGGGGTCAAGTGAATACCCGAAGAGAATCATGGCTTCGTAATCCTCTTTCGACTCCTTTTTTCTTAGAGTGCAAGAACTGAAGACCCTTCGCTGTTTGAACGTTTCCTTCATTTGGGGTGTGCCCGTAGGGGGGCTTAATATTCGAAAATTATTCCAAAAATATTCGGTATTCTGAATATGCGCTATTCTAGTAGAGTACCCAGTCGATAGAACGCTATTCGATTTGTTATTCGAAATTTTCGAAAATTTGCACGCCCCTATCAATTCGATTACTTAGTCGCACTCGCAACACAAGGAATAAAGAAACAAAGAAGATACAAAGACGCAGTGCTTTCTAACAACTCGGTTTGTAACCTTCTTGTTGATTGCACTTCGTGTTTCGAGAGCGCTAATATGACATACATATTGGTACTATGAAATCGACAAGGTCATGAAGATAGCAGACGTGAGACGAAGTGGCAAGATTTGCGACCTGCTATCGTCTGCACTTTTGCCACACCTGTTGCTGTGCCAGGAGCTGACTTAAAGGGCAGAAGACCACGCCATGGAAGTTTGCAAAGTTTTCCCCAGAAAGCTTTTACGAGCAATAGGGTACGCATATGGGCTGGTTGGTTCATGATTTCCAGTATAAAACAGCGCTAAAAGACGGGACGAAGAAAGGACACAAACCACGACTTTTACGAGCGCTTCTAGCCAACCGGGCAGGAAATTTTAACATGACAGATGAGCATCTCGTAGCTGTGCCAGGAGCTGACTTAAAGGGCAGAAGACCACGCCATGGAAGTTTGCAAAGTTTTCCTCAGAAAGCTTTTACGAGCGCTTCTAGCCAACCGGGTAGGAAATTTTAACATGACAGATGAGCATCTCGTTCGCCTGGCGCGAAAGCCTCTGCCTAGGAAAGTGCTGCACCTGTAATTCCAAGAGCATGGGAGTTTTAAGGCGAAAGCATTTAATGTCTCATGCTCACGTCCGTCTGCTGTCCGTCCGTCCGTCCGGTGTCCGTCCGGCGTCCGCCCGTCCGTCCGTCCCCACCCCCCACTGCCCATGCGCAAACCCATTCAGAAAAAAAAAAATAAAAAACCTCCTGTTACGTTCTGCCGCTCGTATGTCAATCGTCCAGAATAGACAGGCGGCACTGTACGTTATACAACTTCTTTTTCGGCTCTCTCTCCGCACGGTCTTTTGACTGTGCGCTTATCTCTGGAGCGCAAACGGCTTCCCTCGAACGGCTCGTTTCGGGCGCGGCCAGGCGGCAGCTCTCCGTGGCTCCGGTTACATGACCTTGCTACTGCTTCCTAGAGGCAAGCTCGGGTTGAAGGTCGCGGCATGGCGACGCGCGGTCCGAATGCGAGGGGGAGCGATGACAGGCAAACACCTCTTGCTTCCCTTGACCGTCCGAGAGGACAGTGGCGGCCTGTTCCCCATTATTTTAACGACCGGCACCGCGACTCCGTCTCGCTGAATGCTTCCTAGAGGCAAGCTCGGGTTGAAGGTCGCGGCGTGGCGACGCGCGGTCCGAATGTGAGGGGAGCGATGACAGGCAAACACCTCTTGCTTCCCTTGACCGTCCGAGAGGACAGTGGCGGCCTGTTCCCCCATTATTTTAACGACCGGCACCGCGGCTCCGTCTCGCTGAGTGCGTGTGAGGAAGAGGGAGAGAGCCATGATGAGAAAGAGTGCCAAGGCCTGTCGAAACTGTTAAAACACTGGTATCGAGATTAGGTCAGCCCAAAAAGGAGTGGCTTAAGTTGGCGGTAAACAGATTGGCTAACAGAATGTTGAGGCGGACCAGCAGTGGTCACCTCCCCTTTTCTTTGTTTACCGCAACGGAATAAAGACTGGAGGGAATTCGCTTTCCTTCAGTCTAGGCTGCAATCAGTAAGACTCCGTACGATGTAACTTATGTCTGGGCCGTAACCACTCGGTGGTCGATCAGTGAGACGAGGTTCTTTGTATGTAGTAACAGTGCTCTAGACTCTAACTTATGAGAGTTAGGTAGAAGAGTAAGACGCTGTTTACGTCTATGTTGTTGTCAGTATGCTTCGGCAAGCTGTAAATATCTGACTCTAAATATTTTGCTACAATATATCTTCAAGTTTTCATAACTTCCAACCTGCCTCCTGCTTCATCAACGCCGATAATTATCTCCTTGGCGAGACTTCGATCTTCCCCAAGGAGAACACAACACGAACAAACTCAACTCCTCCTCTCCACCTGTCACTCCTTTAGGCATCCCTCCCCGCGGAGGCCACACCGCCACTGCGCATGCGCGTCTTCCCCTCTCTCTCCTCTCCTACGCTCCCCCCCCGCTCTCGCCTCGCGACGCCGAGTTTCTTGGTTGAAAAAACCCACTGCTCGCGCTGCACCACTGTTCACTGGCCACCCCGTATATATGGCACTGGATTTTGACCTGCAAGGTAGTGCCGGTGGGAGATTTCTCCTGTGCGTTGTCGAACGATAAAAATTCGCAGCGCGCGCGTTAACTAAAAGCGGACTGCGGGTCTCTGTGTCCAGTCCTAGTCTTCTGTCTCTCATTGCCCATTAGCAGCGATTGGGATGTTCCAGTAGGAAACACCGGTCCATCACTGCGTGCTTTGCGCCTCCCCAGGTTTCTCTCTTGCGCAACGCTGCGATGAGCGCCAGCGTCAACGCCGCCACCAGTGTAAGCGTTAGCGCCCGCTGCTCCGCATCTACACATGGTTCCCTTTAGCGGGAGATGGTGTAATCTTTAAGGCGAAAGACTTTAATGTCTCATGCTCACGTCCGTCTGTCCGTCCGTCCGTCCGTCCATCCGAGATCTGGCACGCAGCCAGGTGGCCGCCGGGATGCGCAAGCGGACGCCGGTCGCGTCGGACTTTAGAGCGCTCGCGCTTTGCTTGCGTAGCGTCGCTTTGCCCAGAGTTTGCAATCATTCTGAAAGACGCCGTCTCAATGGACCCAGGCGTTCATGGAATACACTTTCGAATTTACAAAGGGTCCGTCAATTTAAGAGCTGGAACGCGGATGGCGTTTGCACGATGCGCAAAGCGCGAGAAAATACTAAGGCATGCGAACGGAGGAAGATGAGTCTCGCGTCTCGCTGCGATTCGCAGTAAAAAATTAGAAAGAAAACACGCACACATTCGGTTTGTGTGTTATCCCACTGAGAGTGTAAAAGAAAAATTAACGCCATCTTCCCAAAGGGAACCCTGATTGGATGCGAAGCAGTAGCGTTGCGCACGGGTGGCGTCACGGGTTGAACGGCGCTAACGCGCCAGCTCCGGTCCAGCGCCCGTGTCCACTCTGAAGTGTAGAGGGCAATGCGGCGGATGGACTGACTGCGAGAGGAGACGTCCGTGCGGTATGGTAGTTTATTCTCCGTCTAGTGAGCTGCGGCGGCACGCGAGTGCGGGCCGCCGCCGCGAGAGGAGGAAGGAAAGAGCGGAGGAGGAAAGCATACAAGGGAGGTTGGTTTACGCATATACAAAAGTACAGTGTAAGAGATAACACACAAAGTAAGGTTCACGCCACAGAGTATATGTTACGTGGGGGGTGCGGAGGCGCGAGAGTGCAAACACAACTTGGGCTTGCGAGTTCCGACGCTCATCACAAGGCTCCCCCCCCGAGAGAGGAAGCCGAAGTGACGAACGATTAGTTAGCTCCAGTGAACGCGACGAGCCGGAGACTCTTCGTGTTGGTCGTAAAGCTCTGCAGGCGCTGTAAGGGAACACGTGGCAGGTGCTGAAATGCAAGAAACCGGGTTGTCTGCGTATGCTGGCTTCAGCCGCTCGAGCGCGACTGCATCGCGCGTTCCATTAAGGTCCACGATGAAAGTTGAGGAACGGCGTTCGAGTACACGGAAGGACCCGAGATAATGTGGTTGCAGGGGACGACGTACAGGGCCGTAGCGTACGAAGACATGCGTCGCTCTGCATAGGTCTGGAGTCACGTACACAGTTCGTGAGTGGCCTGCTCGCGTTGGTTGTGGTCGAAGGTTGCGGAAGATATCACGCAGCTTGTCAGCGTACTCGCTTGGTGCGGGCGAAGAGTCGGGTTTAGTGGCGTCGAAGAAATCTGCCGGTAAACGAAGATGGGCTCCATAAACAAGCTCGGCACTGGCGCACAAAAGGTCTTCCTTGAACGCAGATCGGATTCCCAGCAACGTGAGCGGGAGAGCGTCGAGCCACTTGGCCGTGGGACCGTGTGCCGTGAGCGCTGCTTTCAGGTGACGATGGAAACGCTCTACGAGCCCATTTGTCTGTGGATGGTGAGAGGCAGTTCGCAGCCGTGCCGCCCCGAGCAGCATGAGGAGTTCCTTGAAAAGCGATGACTCGAACTGACGGCCGCGGTCCGTGACGATTGTTGTCGGACAGCCGAATCGTGCCACCCAAGTAGAAACGAAGGCATCGGCGACTGTGGCTGCTGTGATGTCAGGGATCGGCGTTGCCTCAGGCCATCGGGTGTAGCGGTCAACACAAGTTAATAAATACCGGTAGCCTTTACAAGGGGGGAAGTGGGCCGACGATGTCGATGTGGACCACTGCGAAACGTTGATCAGTCTGTAGAAAACGCTGAAGTTGGGGTGCTGGGTAACGATGTACTTTCGCACGCTGACATGGTGCGCAGGCGCGGACCCAGTCGCGAATGTCAACATTCATGCGGCACCAGACGAAGCGCGATTTGATCAGCCTTTGACTTGCACGAATTCCAGAGTGTGAAAGGTTGTGTAAGGAATTGAAGATTTTCTTTCGGAAAGTGATAGCCAAATACGGTCTCTGTGTGCCTGTAGAGGTATCGCAAATGATTGGCACATCTTCAATGAAGACTGTCTCCAGCTTGAGTGATGTTTGCGTATCCCGTAGGTGAGAAAGCTCTGAGTCGTCTGCCTGTGCTCTTGCCAGTTCATGTAAATCTATGGGATAGGATGACAAAACTGACATTCTCGAACGAGTGCGTGTGACAGCATCCACGCGACTAAGTGCGTCAGCCGGAGTGTTGTCGATGCCGCTGATGTGCCGGATGTCCATTGTGAATTCCGAGATGAAGGCTAGTTGTCGCACTTCCCGTGGTGTATACAGTGATGCAGTACGGCCTATTGAATAGGTGAGCGGCTTGTGATCGGTGATAACTGTGAACTCTCTGCCTTCGAGTAGGTGGCGAAAGTGACGTACTGCTAGGTAGATGGCGAGAAGTTCCCGACCGAAAACACTGTATCGTGTCTTAGTAGCAGTGATGTGTTTTGAGAAGAATGCAAGTGGTTGCCATGCACCGTTGACCTTCTGCTGTATAACAGCTCCTAGCGCTGTGTTGGAAGCGTCAGTCATGAGTGCCAATGGACAGTCTGGTTGTGGGTGGGCGAGTAGAGTGGCTTCTGCCAAGGCACACTTGATGGCATTAAATGCATCATCCGCAGCAGTGTCCCATTGTAGTGCTTTCACCGAGTGCTTGCCGCAAAGCATGCGATCTAGGGGTCCCAGCAGCGTGGCGCAGTTTCTGATAAAGCGGCGGTAAAAGTTTACGAGGCCAGGAAACTGGCGGAGCTTTGTGGTGGACGATGGTTTGGGAAACTCTATGATGGCTTGCACTTTGTGAGGAATTGGGCGGATGCCGTTGATGTCCAAGTAATGACCAAGGAATTCAAGGGCTTGTTGTCCGAAGTGGCTCTTTTCTGTGTTGATGACTACGCCGTTGGCGGATAGGCGTTGGAAAAGTTGGCGCAGGTGGTGCAAGTGTTCTTCGGGGGAAGAACTTGCGACTAGGATGTCATCAACGTATGCAAATACGAAGGGTAGTCCACGTACAACAGAATCGATGAAACGCTGGGAAGTCTGGGCCGCATTGCGAAGTCCGAATGGCATTCTGTTGAATTCAAATAGTCCGAATGGTGTTGTGATTGCCGTTTTAGGTATGTCTTCATCTGCTACGGAAATTTGGTGATATGCACGAACAAGATCAATTTTGAAAAGATGGTTGTGCCGTGTAGAGCTGAAGTGAAGTCTTGTATGTTGGGCAGTGGGTACCTGTCCGGAACGGTCTTGGTGTTTAGGCACCGGTAATCCCCGCATGGCCTCCAATCCCCGGACTTCTTGGGGACAAGATGGAGGGGAGATGCCCAGCTGCTGGAAGAGGGTCTGATGATGCCGAGTTCAAGCTAATGTTCGAATTCCGCACGGGCTACCTTGAGTTTGTCTGGAGCAAGGAGTCGCGGTCGAGAGAACACAGACGGTCCTGACGTGACAATGTGGTGCCGAATGTCATGGCAGACTGGTTGAGTCCACTCTGGTGGTGATGTCAGCTGAGGAAACTCTGCTATGAGGGCAGCAAATGGCTCTTTGGCAAGTGTGGCACATGAGAGTGCCACATCTGTAGTTGCGCGCACTGCGATGCCGTGGATGAAGAGGTTGGTTGCAGAGTCTAGAAGCGCTTTCCCTTGACATCGACGAGGAGTCCATGTTGGTTTAGAAAGTAGTCACGGTTGAGTTGTGGATGCCGACGCCGAAGAACCACGGAGCCAGCGATTCCTGGAACGATAGGCGTGGGGCGAGTCCCTTGCACGTGTGGCAGGAGGGGACGAAGCCGCGGCTCGAGTTGGAAAGCGGCGGGGAAGGCAACGGCTGCCGAAATTCCGGCGTTGGGTTACGAGGCAGCGCGGCGAAGAGAGGCACCCCGCTGCGCAAACGCGCCGATGACCGCGTTTGCCAAGCCGTCCACCGGTATCGAATGTCTCCGTTGCGCTGGCGAAAAACGGCGGGAAAACTTAGAAGAAGGAGAACGGCTTCGGAAGTGCTGCAGGGAGGACGCAACGAGGTTTTCCCTCCTGGGCACGACACCGACTCGGCTACGCTCCGGACCCGGTCGTCAAGACGCTCCTTCGGCTTGCGCTCCGAAGGCTCCCAGCGGAATCCTCAGCGATCCTTCAGCTGTGCTCTCAAGTAATATATTTGGACTGTATATCTTTCATACAAAAGCATTGCTGTTCCCCATTGAATAGATTGGACTTCTTTACTGGAAAAATTTGGAAATTGAATCTGTTAGTGCGTGTATCCTATGCGTGTTTTGTAGCGTTCCTATTATGAACTACCACATTAAACAGACATAATCTCAGATAGACGGGTGTCATCCGGGTGTACAGGCGCCGGATGAAGAGGAATTTTGAATTATGAACTACCACATTAAACAGACATAATCTCAGATAGACGGGTGTCATCCGCCATTTTATTCTAACTTCTTCCCCTTTTCTTCTACCCCTCTTCCACTTCATCTTCTTTCGTGCGCTTATTGCAGACCGCTTCACTCTCCCTGACTTCTTTGATTACACCTCCTGGTGTAATACTTAAAGACGTTGCCAATGGAAGCACACTCTCGTTGACCCGAGGCCGCAGTGTACCACACGTTCTTCAATATCCCGCGTTGAGATGCTGTCTTGACAACTTGGAACGGTCCATAATATTTAGCATTTGAAGGTGTAACTCCTTTTCTCACAAGAACATAGTCTCCAGGCTGGATGTGTGGTATGTCACTGTTGTGCCTTTTATCAAAATTCCGCTTCATCCGGCGCCTGTACACTTCTTGACCTTCGGCACTTCTCTCGGCTTCAGTAAGTTGGAGTTTTTCTAGGAGGCCTGGATCACGATCTGCAGGTAGTATGGGTGCTGTTCCAGTTGTAGCAAAATGAGGACTGCAGCCTAAACCCGTGGTGTACGACCGGTTATGGTGCTTCACAGCGGCCTCAAGGCAGCACTTCCAGCCTCCGCGAAAGTCTGGATACATCTTCAAAAACTGTTTGATGTCCCGTATGGCCCGTTCTGCTAATCCGTTCGCTGCAGGGTGATATGGAGAAGAATACTTTATAAGTATTCCTCGGTCATTAGCCCATCTTGCTAGCTTGGCACTACGGAAAGCAGGACCGTTATCGCAGACTAGGGTCTTGGTGTGCTTAAAACACGCATCTTTGAGTAGATTGATGACTTTGTTCGCATCTTCTTTCCCTGCTTTAGCCACAATTGTTCTTGTACATTCGTCAATGGAAAGCAGGAAAGCTTGCGTTCGCATGACTCCTCCCCTTTCTTCTTAAGCTCTGCAAAGTCTAGATGAACCACTTCAAATGGTACTTTTGAATATTGGGGGTTCGTCATAACATCCGTCGACTGCTTGTACTTCACTTTGTTTACTTGGCAAGAATGGCATGTCCGGATATAATTAGTGACGTCCTTTTTCATACCTGGCCATGTGAACCTCATAAGCAACTTCTTGTATGTGCGCCAGAAGCCATCATGTCCACCTGATTCAGGGGTGTCATGGTAGAGATTAAGAATCTTCTGAACCAGGGTGGGTGGTACATGGTACTTTCCATTAATAAACTGCAGATCTTCTGTACCTTCCCATAGCTTGATATGATCGATCATTTCTGGATTTTCACTGGACCCATGAACAAGCAATCTAGACAGTGCATCAGCATCTGTTAGAAGCGGGCCAGGACGGTGCGAAACGGTGAAATCAAATTGTTGCAGATAGTTGACCCATCTAGCAATGCGTCCTCTTGGTTGTGCCATATTCAAAAGTTGTGTCAACGCCTGATGGTCCGTGAATAGCATGAACTTAGCCCCTTCAAGGTAAGTCCGGAAATACTGAACTGCTTTTAAGACTGCCAGTGCTTTCTTTTCTGTAGTGGAATAATTAAGTTCAGCTGGTTTCAGAGTGTAGCTGTAGTATCCCACCACGTAATGCTTCGTTGGATCGGCCTGTTTTGAGGGTTTCTGATACAAAACTGCACCCGTTGCGTAATGTGATGCGTCCGTATTCAGTACGAAAGGCAGAGAAAAGTCCGGTATGCGCAGGATGGGATCCGACGATATTAGCTTTACAAGCTCACAATAGACAGCTTCGCACTCCTGATTCCATTGGAAGGGTGCGTCTTTTTGAGTTAAACGTGTAAGGCACCGTGTCTTCAGTGCGTAGTCTTTGATAAACGCCCTGAAGTGTCCTGCCAGGCCAAGAAAAACACGCACAGAGTGCACATCATAAGGTTTTGCCAGCTGAGAAATTCTTTCTACTGATTCCCGTTTCGTGCTTTTAGTAAGTGCGTCGAACACCCTTCCGAGAAATACAACTTTGTCTTCAAAGAAAGCACTTTTCTTGAAATTGACTTTCAGTTGAGAACGACTCAAAGCTTGAAGAACTTTTGAAAGATGATCCCGGTGCTCCTCTTTTGTCTTTGAATACACGATGATGTCATCAATGTAGACGTTGCAGAAAACACCCAAATAAGGTTTCAGAATATCAGTCATAATTTTCTGGAACCATGCCGGAGAATTTTTCCAACCAAATGGTAGACGGTTGTACTCAAATAAGTCAAAAGGGGTTATAAATGCGGTGTACTTTTTAGTTTCTTCAGTGAGTGGGATTTGCCAAAACCCCTTGCAAAGGTCTATTCTTGAAAAACAATGGCAACCACCAGTCTCGTCAATGATATCGTCTATCCTCGGCATTGGATAAGGTATCAACTCTGTTTGGCGGTTAAGAGCCCGGTAATCTGTGCAGAGTCTGGATGTTCCATTTTCTTTTGGGGCAATGGTTATGGGAGAAGCAAACGGAGAAACAGAAGGGCGGATAATACCAGCCTCCAACATTTCTTGCAACTCCTTTTTCAGCCACACCTTTTTATGTCTGGACATGCTATAAGGAACTCTGCGCACAACTCTTTTGTCACTAAGTTCGAAAGGTACGACGTGAGATTTCATCGCCGGAGTGTAGCTGCCCATGCACGTAAGTTCTGGGTACTTCAATTTAATGTCCTCCTGGTCGAAAATCATCCTTGTTTTGTTAGGCGCCCCAGGGAGATCCTCTGGTCCGACGTTGTCCTCAACCATTAGTCTGTCGTCCCAATAGATATTTATCTTAAGGCTCTTCATGTCGGGACGCGACAAAAGGAAATCGTAGCTGACATCAGGAATGGCCAATACGTCAGTGGTAATTGATTGTCCTTGAAATTCAATGGTTAGGGTAATCCACTCGTTATGCGTGCTCACGGACCCATCGTAGGCTTGCACGCGCAATGCTCTACCAGCATGCAGGCGACCGCCATCCACTCGACTCTTATTGATGATAGAGACAGAAGCCCCAGTATCAACAAGGGCCTTCATTTCAATGCCGTCTACGCTAATAGGGGCGTAAAGTAAGGTTGATGATATCAAGTAAACTGTCTCGGTGCAGGTTTTTGCTTGGGGCTTGTCATCGAACGTAATTAACTCACGTGAAAGCTCTGCCTCGCTTAACGCTGAAAATCGCCCCTCTTCATTGCTCCGCTCGTGAACACATCCGCTATACTCGTTATTAGGCTCAGATGGCAGAATCGATGCTTCATTGTTACTTTGGTTGAAAAGATCAAGGGCTTGTTTATCACCTTGCTGTTCTCGTGAAGAAAATGGGGTCACTGAGGTCTGTATGCATCGCAGAAGTTCATCAAATGTTCTTGGATCATTGATTTGTACTTGACTGCGGATGTTGACGGAAAAACCTTGCGTTACCAAAGCTACAACTGCAGATGACGGGAGCTTTGGTTCTGCAGAATGCAGAAGGCGGCGCTTCTCAAGACAGTACTCCAGCAAAGAGCCAGATGTGTATGTGAAGTGTAGTGCCGCATCCCATCTTTCTACAGCATTGCCTTGGAAAGACGCTAAAAAGTTGTTCTTCCACCGTTCCCAACACATTGGTGCTCTATCCATAAGTTGTAAATCGTACCACTTTCTTGCGATGGCACCCAAGTAACGGCGCATGCTTACAATCTTCGTGTCGTCACTTTCCCACATATTCTTTTCGCATGCATACTCAAAAAACCACATCCAATCACCGGCATTTTTCGAGTCTCCTTCAAAAAGGTCTGGTTCTACCATTTGTCGTTGTGGTTTTTCTTGGCTAAGCGCCTTGACCAACGATCCCATTATTTCAGCTTGTTGCATCATGCACCACTGTTGTCGCTCAATAGCAGTCAAAACGCTGCTCACCTCCTCGGAAGCCGTTTCCTGCTTGAAGGTGCCACGGCGAATGGGCTCCAAAACGAGTTCGCTCAGTGTCTGGAGCTGCAGATTCACTTTCACCGATCCTGTTTGCATGAGGGCTTGGCGGCTCATCGAAGCTCCTTGCAGTACCGTGTCGATCAGTCCGGTCGAGCTAACTTCGCGAGGAATGTCCATCGCTGGCTCACCGTGGACTTGGTACCGCGTGAAAACAAGGGGCTCTGATGACGCCTCGTCGATGAAAAAGGTAACCCATATTTGCGGTCTTCAGAAGCTGTCGGCTGCGCCAAAATGTAGCGTTCCTATTATGAACTACCACATTAAACAGATATAATCTCAGATAGACGGGTGTCATCCGCCATTTTATTCTAACTTCTTCCCCTTTTCTTCTACCCCTCTTCCACTTCATCTTCTTTCGTGCGCTTATTGCAGACCGCTTCATGTTTGTTTATGTGTGTAGCATTATTTCGGTTTGTGTATGTTTTTGTGTGTTGCCGCATGTAAACATTAAACGTGTTTGTGCTTGCAAAACGGTTGTGCATCCTTCTGGCCTAATTCACTATACGAACAACTACAAAAGGTGACAAATAATGGCGAGCCCGCCAGGATCCCGATCAACTTAGTCCCTTTGTTCTGAAGTGAATTTATTGCTACGCTTGTGCTCGTACAAAGGCCAGGGGGATGGACCTCCAGAAGTTGATGTTGACAGCGGAAAGGCTGGGTTTTATGAAAGAGGAAACGTTGAGGCTTTATGAAGAAGATAATACGAGACAAAGAGAGGAACGGGCGTTGGCCCGTGAGCAAGCTCGCGAGGAAAGTGAGAGAGCGTGTGAGTTGGAAGAAAGAGCCAAGCGTATGGCGGAGATAGAGGAAAGAAAGATGCAGCAAGAGAAAGAGTTGCTGGAGCTTGAGCTTCGTCTTGCGGCTGCTAACAGAGGTGCCGTTTCAGAGGAGTCAGCCGTATCGACGGAAGGCAGGTCGTCGCGTGAAAGGAATATATGTCCGAGAAAGTTGAGGGCTCCATTTGATGAGCACAGAGACGACTTAGACGCGTACCTGCATCGGTTTGAGAGAATTGCGCTCGGTCAAGGATGGGATAGAGAAGAATGGGCAACAGCATTGAGCCTGTGTTTAGCAGGAGAAGCGCTCACTGTTTTTGGACGTATGTCCGCGTCAGAATCAATGGATTACGAGAAAGTGAAGTGAACACTGCTGCAAAGGTTTCGTTTGACAGCAGAAGGATTTCGCGACAGATTCCGAGGCAGTAAGCCGAGCGATGGGGAGACTGGAGTACAGTTTGCGGCTAGGCTGTCAAGTTACTTGGATCGCTGGTTGGAGATGTCTGAAACCGAGAAATCGTACGAAAGTGTGAAAGACCTCATCGTGGCAGAACAGTTTTTGTCCTGTTGTGAGCCAAGATTGGCGGTGTTCTTAAAAGAACGGAAACTGAAGTCAGTGTCGCAGTTAACTGAGTACGCAGATCAGTTCCTAGAGGCGCAAAGCCAATGCAACTTAGGAATGAGCAGGGAGGAAACGTTTGGACCAGCGGTTGGAGATGGAGCGTAGCAAAGAATACAGGACAAGACGAACTGGGTGTCCCCAAGATGTTTCATCTGTCACCGCACTGGTCACAGAGCGGCGGACTGCAGATTCGGGGGAGCGCGTAGTCATTGTGATGAGCGAGTGTGGCATCTACGCGACAATGTGACAACGGTGTGATTAGTCTATTGGTGTTGGTGGCGCAACGGCTCCAAACGCGGTGCGTGGTGCGATAGATACACCGCGCAACGGACACGTGCGGCACGTCGAGGAAGAAGACGTTGGCGCGGCATAGCACGTGTGGCCACGACCAATAGGAAGATGGCACGGCAGACGGCAGAGAAGAGGAAGACGACGAGCGAGAAGGAAGTCAGTCTGACTCGGACAGCGCGGACGTACGAGACGCTGGTGTCAGGGTCTGTGCCGTCGGGTTACGGACCCGAGCACAAAGGGCCCGACAGCGTCTGCCTCCAGACGTCCTCGGAACCAGGCGATACTGGAGGTGGGCCCGTTCCCCTCGTCCGAGCAGCTAGTCCGGGCAGCTCAACCTCCAAGGAGAGCAGATTTCGCCGTCCCGGTTACCGAGTGGACTCCTGCTGCCGGTTGCCAGCCACGGGACGAGCCCGGGTGCCTGCCGCCAGACTCCACGCTCAGTATATGGGCAGGAAGGTCGCCAGCCTGCCTCGCCAAGGCCGCCTCCTCACACGACCTCTGCGCCGACTCGACTCCTCGTCCTCTCCACGAGTGACTTCGCCGCCAACGAGACCGCGTGCCAGCAACGACTTCGCCGCCCCATCGACTCAAGTGTCGCAGGTGCCGGTGACTCGTCTTTTCTTTGAACGCTCCGCGGAACGTTGTTCAGTCAGTAGACTGCCAGTCACAGTAGCTAAAACGCGCCTCTAGCTGTCCTGCTACCTTTTTTCTCGTTTTCTCCACTTTTCCGTTTTGTGATAAAGTTACCTTTTTGTCTGCGTTTGAAAATGGCTGCTTCCTGTTCCGGTCAGAGGCCTTGCCTCAAATAACTCAATTAAAAACGAACCACCAAACACAAAAAACCTGCATAACAGTCATACAGAGGTATTTTGTCAGACTTGCAATACGGTGGGACATAGGACAGAAAATTGCATGTTTCAGACGCAACCAAGGGCAGCGTGCGTTGTCTGCCCAGAAGAGATTACCAAGTCGGCGACGGAACTCGATCAAATAAACAAGATGAAAGAAGTTAACGTATCCGAGGACCATGAAAAGAAACAGGCGACTAAGTTCGAGACCCGCATGCCGGTGGTCGAAGGTGAAATTCATGGGCAATGCGTCTCCGTGCTGAGAGACAGCGGTACGGATATCGTACTAGTGAGAAAAAGCCTAGTGAAAGACGAAGAGCTGACTGGGAAATACACTTCAATTCTCCTGGTCGACAGCTCAGTGAGGTGGCTTCCGGAGGCGAAAATCGTCGTTTCCACACCATATTATACCGGCACAATGATAGCTAAATGCCTGGACGATCCGTTGTTCGACTTGGTGATTGGAAACATACCAGGTGCGAGACGGGTAGATGATGCTAATCCGGAGTGGACAGTGATCCGGCAACGCGAACAGACTAAGATTTCGGCGGCTGAAGAGGAATCGCAAGGAAAGCTGGCTACGGCCAGTGCATCTTATCGGCAGAACGAGTCTTCGGAACACAGGGCGCCATCAGAAGAGTGCATCCGAACAGTTTCTGCTGCGGTAGCTACCCGAGCAGCCGCATACGAGAAGCGATGGCTATCGCGGATGGGGGGCACCCGCAGCCGAGATGCTGGAGGTGACACCCGCGGATGTTGAACAAAAGCAGAAAGATGACAAGTCACTCGTCAATGGTTCTGACGAAACTGGAGATCCCCGGAAAAGAAAGAAAGGGCGCGAGAAAGTGGCAGCCGACTTTCTTAGCAGGGTTCATTAGAGCCTACCCCCCTTCAGACACGCATTATGATGTACTGTCCGGAAATGTCTAAACTTCGCACAACATAATTGTAAGGCACTCGTTATTACATTCCAAGA
Source organism: Rhipicephalus appendiculatus (assembly GCA_030522465.1). Classification (NCBI taxonomy): domain Eukaryota; kingdom Metazoa; phylum Arthropoda; class Arachnida; order Ixodida; family Ixodidae; genus Rhipicephalus; species Rhipicephalus appendiculatus. The sequence continues at coordinate 183,086 of JALIZH010023868.1, read as the reverse complement.
AAGAAAATGAAGAAGTATGTTGTTTTTTGCTAGCTTTGCTAATTAATCTTAATTATCGTATAATTAAATATTTAATTATTCTGCAACCACTCCCGTACAATTTTTACATAAAAAGAAGCTAAGCTTAGGCTCAAAATGCACACGCAGTTCTTTTTTCGCTCTGTTCATTTTGAGCAATGAAAAATATTACTTAAGAAGTTGGTTCTGGAACGCGGCACGTCCACTGACCCGTCAGTCATCGTAGTACCTCCACCAAAGTGATCGCCTGCAGTCATATGCAGCACATCGGGGTCAAGTCAAGACACGTTGACTATGTAGAAGGTTCAATTGATCCTATGCGAAATGTATCTTGCCCTTTCTTTCCCACTAGTCCGCGGAACTGGCAAAAACAAGTCGCGTCCACATATGTGGACGCTGTGTCTGAAAGGGCTACAGTACGGTCTTCATGGTTGTATATATTTGTGTGACTAGATAAATGAGAGTGGTGTATGCATTGTATTGGCTTCTCGTGGTGTTCTGTTGTTTGTGTGGTGTCGGTGAGGCGGCGAACATTGCTGTGCGGTGCAATTCGGCGTGACTTGTGCGCGAGTGACAGTGAGCAGTTTTTCCTTTCGGTAAAACTCTTCGGATGGGGGGCAATAATTGTCACGGTTGAGTTGTGGATGCCGACGCCGAAGAACCACGGAGCCAGCGATTCCTGGAACGATAGGCGTGGGGCGAGTCCCTTGCACGTGTGGCAGGAGGGGACGAAGCCGCGGCTCGAGTTGGAAAGCGGCGGGGAAGGCAACGGCTGCCGAAATTCCGGCGTTGGGTTACGAGGCAGCGCGGCGAAGAGAGGCACCCCGCTGCGCAAACGCGCCGATGACCGCGTTTGCCGAGCCGTCCACCGGTATCGAATGTCTTCGTTGCGCTGGCGGAAAACGGCGGGAAAACTTAGAAGAAGGAGAACGGCTTCGGAAGTGCTGCAGGGAGGACGCAACGAGGTTTTCCCTCCTGGGCACGACACCGACTCGGCTACGCTCCGGACCCGGTCGTCAAGACGCTCCTTCGGCTTGCGCTCCGAAGGCTCCCAGCGGAATCCTCAGCGATCCTTCAGCTGTGCTCTCAAGTAATATATTTGGACTGTATATATTTCATACAAAAGCATTGCTGTTCCCCATTGAATAGATTGGATTTCTGTACTGGAAAAATTTGGAAATTGAATCTGTTAGTGCGTGTATCCTATGCGTGTTTGTTTATGTGTGTAGCATTATTTCGGTTTGTGTATGTTTTTGTGTGTTTCCGCATGTAAACATTAAACGTGTTTGTGCTTGCAAAACGGTTGTGCATCCTTCTGGCCTAATTCACTATACGAACAACTACAAAAGGTGACAAAAGTCAGCACCAATTATTGCAGAACCAACATCAGCGACCAAGAAGACCCACCGGAAGATTATTCGAAGCCCCAAGTTGAGTGTCACAGAACGTTGCCTGTACACGGGAATGTGTGTTCCGTTGACAGCTTTGAGGTGGAATAGTGGAGTGGAGGTGCGTTCCGCTTTTGTGGCTGGGAGGACACTCACTTGGGCTCCGGTGTCGATAAAAAATTTCTGTCGCGTGGTTCGGTCAATGATGTGGAAAAGGCGACATTCTTCTTGGCGCTGACCGCTCGTCGCCGCTAGTGGTCGGCCGCTGGGTTTTCCGACCATGTGCACGGCAAAAGGCAGCGGCGGGCATTTGCACCGAAACGGCGATGGTAAAAGCACATACGTGGACCTGGGGACTCACTTCGCTCTCGTCTGCGACGATTGGGCTTCGAAGAACGATGACGTTGGTGCTCACGATGTGTGGATGGCTCTGGGTAAGTTGCTGCCGCGATGAATTGTTCCAGCCGAGCACAAAGACGATCAACCTCGGAGGGGCCAGCGGTAGTAGGTGCAGGGTTAGGTTGCTGAGCAGTGGTGACAGGATCGGTCGGTGGTGTTGATTGCGTGGGTGTACTGATAGAGGCGACTGGAAGATTTGGCGTCGCCACCTCCATAACTTTATCGGCTAGCGCAGCCAGGCGATGTTAAATCCATGCCTGTGGCTGTAGCAAGTACCATTTGGACCTGCGACGGCAGTCGCTGGAGAAAAAGTTCACGTAGCACTGAAGTGTCCATAGTTGTAGCACTACTGCCGAGGAGCTGCGTCATTCGCCGCAAAAGCTGGCCTGGCCGCCGGTCGCCGAGTTCCTCAGCGGAGAGTAGCTGCTGTGTTCTGGTTCTCTCCGACGCAGCGGTACTTTCTAGCAGGGCTGCCTTGAGCTGGTCGTATGGTCTTGCCGGGGGGATTGTTGCGAAACGAGGTAATTATGTCGACTACTTCTTCTGCAGCTGTTGAAGGGAGCGCGTCGACAACGTGGTGGAATTGCCGTTGTTGCGAGGTGATTCTTGATAGCTGGAATTGAGATTCCACTTGTAAAAACCACACAGCAGGGTTGCGTTCCCAGTATGGAGGAAGACGGATAGTGACGGTGGAGACGGCCTCAGTGGATGCATCGGTCTCTGGCGTCGTTTGACTGGGGATGGGTGTCTGAACTTGATGTTCCATTTTGAAAGTTCCGTGCGTTGGGGTCCTATTTTTGTCAGTCTTGAAAGGCGCGGCTCTACGTTACTTAGGTGCGTTTAAGACAACCGGGTCACCAATTGTAGAGGGCATGCGGCGGATGGACTGACTGCGAGACAAGACGTCCGTGCGGTATGGTAGTTTCTTCTCCGTCTAGTGAGCTGCAGCGGCACGCGAGTGCGGGCCGCCGCCGCGAGAGGGGGAAGGAAAGAGCGGAGGAGGAAAGCGTACAAGGGAGGTTGGTTTACGCATATACAAAAGTACAGTGTAAGAGATAACACACAAAGTAAGGTTCACGCCACAGAGTTTATGTTACGTGGGGGGTGCGGAGGCGCGAGAGTCCAAACACAACTTGGGCTTGCGAGTTGCGACGCTCACCACAGAAGAAACGACAAGACCTACGCCAGCCATCGCTTCAAACGAATCTTCCAGCGCTCACCGCAGCAACTGCGTTAGCGCCGTTCCACCCGTTACGCCACCTGTGCGCAACGCTGCTGCTTCGCATACCATCAGGGTTCCCTTTGGGAAGATGGTGTTAATTTTTTTGCGCGTGAACCGACGAGTCGGCGGTGTAGCGAGCGGCGGTATCGGCAGGTGTTGCGGGCGAACGGACGAGGCGGCAGCTGCGGCGAGCGCGCGGCAGGCGAGGGAGAGAATGACGTCAGCGCGCACTGCGATGGGGAGCGTGACGTCAACGCCGTGACCTACTTGGCACCGCTCCAACACCTGTGGCGAGGGGAGCGCTTTGCGGCGCGTTCGTACGGACGCACGGAGGGACAGCGTTACACAGGCTAGTCAAAGAGCTGCTTCGCATCTAAAAAGACATGGCATAATCAGTGGAATGGCCACAAGGTTTCGCCGAACACACTTTAGAATGTACAAAGTGTCCTTCAATTTTTTCCCCAGTAAGATGGTCTGGTGGGCTAGTTGGTTCATTGCAGTTAGACGTTCTTAAACTGCGCTAAATGACCAGGTCACGAGTAAGAAAACTGTGCATAAAATGCACGCGCAATAAGGCAATTATGGCTCCCGTGATGCTCACGGTGCTTTTTTTTTCCTAGGGTGTGAGAAACAATCATTTCAGAAATACAACCGCACTTGTCAATGAACGACACCTGTTGCGAAAATAACTATACCGCAACCGGACCTATTCGACTGTGAACAGCGCAACGGTAACGAAAGAGAGAAAACAAGACGCGAAAAATTGCAACTCGCTCCAGCAGCCACTCCAAATAAAACCAACACTTGCAATATTTGGGTTCAGGACTCGCCGACACACATTCGATAGGGACGCTTACCAGTATAATTAACACTATAGCAAGTTTATCGTAACCCTTTAAAAACGAACAAGCGCACCGCAGTTGCGCTGTCAAGCCGCGATCCGCCGCAATAATTCCGGCGCCCTCGCTTTCGGTCTCCGCGAAGCCTCCCCTACTGGTGGTGCCTCAGCGGCCGCCCGGAGCACTAGGCGCGCCAAGCCGTCTCCGCTCCACGCGGCAGGCTGCTCCGTGTGTTTTCATCGAGCGGCTGTGGCAGTGCTGGCGCGCAAGTCCGCACACACAAACGTAGCAGCGGCGCTATGCAGGAAGACCGGCGAAGCAGTGAGGGTGAGGCGCCCCGCACATGCCGCCGTGCCGGCTAGTTGCCGGCAACGCCACTAGGCCTTTATGAGGAGCATGGCTGAACACGTTAAACGACCACTGGCGATCACAACATGCGTCTCCTGTGAAATTTTTGTCGTCGTTGTTTTAGACACAAACGAAAAATAGGTCGGTGTCCACTGTCCGCGGCGTATTACGGAGTGATATATATATATATATATATATATATATATATATATATATATATATATATATATATATATATATATATATATATATAGAAGGAGAGAGAGATACAGGGTGTTTCAAGAAATGTGTCCACTATTTCTAAAAAATCAGCAAAATGTGGTATTTGCTCGCTGTCTTCACAACTGCTTTTTCTGTAGCGGCGGGCATCTTAAGATGGTTGAAGACATGATTTGGGGCAGTAATTAAGAAAGTTAAATTAATCAACTTTTTAATTAGCGGAGTTAGGGGGTTAAGTCCAATGGTAAAATTGAAGTCCTTCTTGCGAGGAACTCATTTCAGCTTTGAGATTTTGAAAAAGCGGCCTCTAGGAATAATTGCGAATTATTAAAATTCTCCCAAATTCAGCGGCCAAACCGAAACCGAAACGCGGTAGAGCACAACTACCATATTAGTCTGAGACGTCCACAATGAGTGAACGTCATTATATCAACCATCAACCGACTTCTTGGTGTGAGTGTGTGGGCTGCGCTTGCAGTAGTAGCACGCATGACGCACATACGTTAACAAACCGGGAATGCACCTCTGTAACCGTTGTCTTGAACAGTAACGTCATTCTAGTCGTCTGCTTGTTGCGCTCATCGGTGCTTGGGTTTTGGTTTCGCCATTGAATTTCCTGAATTTGATTACGCTCCAATAATTAATAGAGGGCGCTTTTTCGAAATCTCAAAGCTGAAATGGGTTGTTCGCATGAAGGACTTCAATTCTCCCATTAGACTTAACCACCTAACTCCGCTAAATAAGAAGTTAATTAATTTAACTTTCTTAATTTCTGTCCCTAACTATGTCTTCAACCATCTTTAGATGCCCGCCGCTACAGAAAAAGCAATTGTGAAGACAGCGAGCAAATACCGCATTTTGCTGATTTTTTAAAAATAGTGGACACATTTCTTGAAACACCCTGTATATATATGTACCCAACGACGAGACCGCTCGCAGGCATGGTTCTTTACCGTGCTCGTAAGTCGCTCGCTTTGCACCGTCGGCGACACGATGATTCGTATCGGCACTCGCCTTCATGCTAGATGTTTGGCAACGATTGTTGCATGGAGGGAAAGACACAGTTTGAACTGTACAGTCGCGTGCGATATGAAGGTTATCGCGCGAGCGTTGGCATGCCTAACGTCCCAGGGGCTTAGCGGCACGTTTCAGAGCAGCGAAAATGAAGATTGCGCATTCTTTTCTCCCTTGTTGGCTGTTCCATGCTGCAACAATCGCCCCTACGACGAACTCTCCACCCTTTCTCTCTTTTTGAGCCTTTCATTCGTTGCGATCAAGTGCATTCTTTGCGGCTCTTATCTCCGTGGGCGATTACAAAATTGCGAAAGATGTGTTAAATTGAGTTGGTGCTTGGCACTGCTTCTTTTAAACAGCTTCCTCAGACGGGAGTGATCGCAGCTCAAGGAACAGCAAAAAGAGTGAGTGATGCTTGCGCGATACCGCCCTCTCCTCGAAAGAGTGTTCTGGGACGTGGCGCTGTTGTAGTTCTTGGTTGATGCTCCCGCGATAACCTTCAAATCGCGCTCGACTGTACTTTCACCAGAAGGCATTTTCCGCGAAACAAAGTCTATGCGACGTTTCTTTCACCCGCGCCGCAACGCACTCGCACCGCTCAAACCGCCCGTCGGCCGGCTTGGTGCCGACGACGTGCAGCGAGGCCTACTTCGTACGTATATCGCTTCGAAGTTGTGGCCAGTGACTCTGCGGGAGCACGACCGCTGACGAACAGCTTACTTTTGTTAGCGCTGTCAGTGTTCTTCGTAGTTCTTCTAAATTCGGCGCATTGAAATGAGTTATCCGCGGTGTCCGAGCTCGGAGGCTTGCACTTGTTTGGGCCCGGCAGTGCCGGCAGCTAGACAGGGAAGAAACGCGAGCTCGCTCGCTCGCTCACTGTGTGCGCCGGCGCGAGCTGAACTTTCCTCTCATAACCGATCGATATAGATAGATAGATAGATAGAGCTCTGTTATGAGAAGAAAGTTCAAGTCGCGCCGGCGCCCACAGCGAGCGAGCTCACGTTTCTTCCCTGTCTAGCTGCTGGCACTGCCGAGCCCAAACAAGTGCCCAAGTGTCGCGGTTGCGGTTTCCTCGCATGAGAGACAGTTACTGCGTCACTCCCCCCCATCCTTAACCTTTTCTCCAAATCAGAATCTCTCTCTCTCTCTCAAAACAGCTTCTATTAGTTTAAGAGTTATTCGCTTTAACTCTGGCGTACAACAGATATAACTCGTTTTCGTGATAGCCGACAGGGCCGAGCTCTGCAGCTCGGCAGCAAGCGATCGGCGTGCAGTTACCCTCCCCGTTGGTCCCTTCATTGCCGGGCGTTTGCGCACGAGACGCTCTGTCACGCATTTACTCCTTGTTGGACGAACCGTTTATCCGTTGGTTTAACGACTGCAGTTAGCCCAACTTTGCCGAATTTCGGCTTAGAGTGTTGGGTCGCCCTGATGAGTGGACGCATCTCATATATACTGACGATAACTCAAGACAGACGTGAAGGCATTTTAACGCGACAGCGTTAAAGAGCTCGTTTCGAAGAAATGCCGGCGCCGGCGTCGGGGTCGGCGGCGGCGTCGGCGTCGTTGGTTGTGAGAGAAAAATCATCTTGCCCGTGACCGAAAAATCAAGAAAGATGCAAATAAATAAATAATAAAATTTCCAGGTTCGAGGGAGGATCGAACCCAGGTCGCCTACGTGGCAAGCAGGCGTTCTACCACACAGCCACGCTTCTGCTTGGAGTTCGATTGAAGATAACTTTCTCTGCTTGGAAATGCGGTGACAAAAACTTTCGTGTATTTACAAACACACGCGTCCTGTAAACAGGCGTCACAATACAACATGTAACATCGCAGTAATATTGCATGGTACAAGCGTACATTTCCATCGGGCGTCAGAACATGTGAATATCATAATGACATCGTGGTTCAAAGCCGGCCACCCATTACGAAAGGCACACACGTTACTGCGCGCATTCCCTTAAGACCACGTAGTGGGTGCATAGCAAGTTCGAAAACATTCCCCGCGCATAATTGCTAACGGTTTAAAGCCTGCTACCCATTACATAGTATGCACTTAGTGGTTTAAGTACGCATTAGGGACAGGATATCGCTATAGCGTTCATATCTTAAAGGCGAATTTTATCTTTGTTTATGTATTCTTTATGATTATGTATATCTTTGTTTATGTATTGAAGCATGTATGTTTAAATGCGAAGCATTTCGCAGCTAACTGCAGGCACTTTGAGCGTTTCTATCTATCTATCTATCTATCTATCTATCTATCTATCTATCTATCTATCTATCTATCTATCTATCTATCTATCTATCTATCTATCTATCTATCTATCTATCTATCTATCTATCTATCTATCTATCTATCTATCTATGTAGCAGCCTACGTCTGGGTGTTCTCGTGGTCACGTTCTTAACTTGTGGTGGACCAAAATTGGTATGGGAGTGTAAGATGATTTGACGAACATGCCTGGCTTGTCATTACATGAATAACGTGAAAATCCTGTCAGGTACGTTGTCAAACCCTTTCCTTCTTCAGGCACGTGCGGCACATACCCGCATACCACGGGCCGCGTTATGCGGTATGAGGCACAGGTGATTGACAGTTCATATCTATCCAGGAACGGCGAGAACAGACATTGGTAATTCAAATGCGAGGGCGTTAAGAAAAACTGACATCGGCAGCGTTGTCCCGACGAATGCGAAGAATAAATATCAGGATCCCAGCAGGAATCGAACCCGAACATTCTGCGTGGCAATCAGCTAATCTACCAGAGAGCCACACCAGGTCTCTAAAATGCTTTGGAAAAAGACCCTATGCAGTACTTATGTTGGTGAAACGTCAATTGTGGTTAGAGTACTGGCTGTCTAATTTTATAAACATTACATATGTACCCTGATGATAAAGGCATCACGTCGGTTTAAAATAATTGTGTACTTAAGAACCATCCACTGAAGTTGATCTACGTATCACTAGCCAGGGCTACCATCCCCGGTAGGAGGGATCTGCTGAATTTTTTTTACATGTGTATGAATGAATAGTCAAAAAAATATCCCCGTTGCAAGATATGAAATTTTTCCCTAAAACTTTGGAAAGTATAGGTGGTGTTGAATAGGTCTATAATTACGCAAGTAATATTATTTCCCGAATTTCGCATATCTCAGCCACTGGCCCTCTCATGTGTATATGCCCATGCTGCGTGTGCACACATGTGCGTGTGTACACATATACGTGTGTACACATGTGTGTGTGTGTACGTATGAGTGCATGTGTGTGAGTGAGTTTGTTTTAAAGAACAAAATTGGTCAACCACAAGCAACCTTCGATCTAGAGACATAACATTCGTCCCTCAACGTTAAACATTTAGATTGATTTGGCCACCATGTCGGAACCTTTCATTTGCTTAAAAAGTATTTCATTTCTTCAACCATTGTGGCAATGGCCCTTGATAGGATGCCCGAAATAGTCATATCAGCATTCAAACGACTCGGAAAAGTCACCGATTTCAGATTGAATGTAGGCGACCTCTTCTTTCACTAAGTGAGCGTTCTCTTGATCCGGGCAGAAATTAAACACAAGCAGTAAGCGATAAAAAATTTGGCTGAGAGATGTGCGCCATTGTCCGAAATATGTATCTTTCTTATGCCAGTCTGCTGTCCTAAAAGCGCGTACAGTCGAGCGAATAGCACGCAGGGGGTACTCGAGGAAAAGCTTCACTGGTGCGGTTTGGTCAAAACCGCCTTGGTCACTGCACAGTGAATTATGAACGGTGGTGCCCTGCACGCCGGTCCAGTTCGTATCGAGCAGAACAGTCCATAAGTTGTCCGCTATTACGAAACCTAACACCGCCATCGGAAGCACGGTCATCGTATGCCGCAGTGGTACGGCACTGTACACCGGTAGTGACAGGATCAGAAAACATCCGGACTGCACGCCATAGTCCGGGCGCAAATACTTCACAAGCCTCTGTGGAACTCCAGATGGTGCCTTGAAGCTCCAAAAAGTTAGCCTATGCTCTCGTATCTTGAGGACATTGCTGAAAAAGTTGCCGTCAAGTTTCGGTATTACTGTATCCAGTGGGTAAAGTTGGTGTGGAAGAACCAGTCGAATTTTCTTCAGCAAGTGAGTGGCGGGAAAAGGAAGTTTTGACGGAAACGTTTCGTTTATTTCAGGTGCCGATTGTATCCGCCAAGGTGTTGAAAACACGCATTACAACGTTATTGTGCTCGGTTAGGAGGTCAAATGACATGATATGGTTCAGGATCCAAAGTGGATACAACCCATGTGACGATAATTCACAGAATACATGGCGATCGGTCGTTCCGAAGTTTTCTTTCTCATTGTCTAGTGCGAGCACAAAGCCTGCGTGTAGCACAACCAACGCCATTGCCACTGGTTGCATGCTGCTGTTTGTCAGAAGAGCGAAACGGTGCTTGAGAATTTCTACAGGGCTCAAGATCACTCGACTCACTTCAGTGTCTGTGTATTCTTCGACAACATCTTTCCACAGCATTGCCGATACTCCGTTCACAATGCTTCCCAAAACGGTGTCGTTCGCTTTAATGTACAGATCATTGCAGGTGACGCTGCAAAATTTCGCTGTGAACTCCAGGATCTGATCGAAAGTGACATTTACTTTTATCGTTGATATCAATTCCGTGAGACCCGCAGCGTATATATTCTCAAGCACGTCACTATCAAAATCGTATGCACAGATGTTGTATTCATCAGATAGAATGAAGAGATCTTGTGGTCCGTCAGGACTCAGTGAGTCATACATTTCATCGGTATGAATTACATAACCGACGAGGGCGGGTTGTCTTCCGTGAAAGTTTTGGTAAACTAGAGGGTCCGTACGGATACCGTATGCGAGGTTGAGCTTTATAATTAGAACGAGCATGCCTAGTGACGTCATGTGCAAAGAGAGGTACAGTAGTTGCAGTAGTGCTCCCAGGGCGTCCTTTACGGCGTCTACGGCAGTCCACTTTCTAAAGATACAGCTTCTGTAGTACGTGAAAAGAGCTCGTCCGGCGTCGTTACTAGACATGCCTTGCAAGACGAGGCTCGGTGATTGTATGGTATCGAAGTACGGACTTTCTTTGTGCACGGCGACATAATTGTAGCAGACATACCGATAGAAGTCCTTGCAGGGATTGAGCGAGCTGTTGCCTGTCCGCCAAAGCATTTGGAGCAGCGCGTCCATGCTTCTACTGTAGGAGTGAGTCTCTGGGTCTTTGGATGACGTTTCTGTTGACGTCTTGAAGTGCAGGAAGATTGCGGCACCAGTGACTGCAGCAGCAATGACCGGGAAGAACAAAAGAGTAGGATCACACCTGGACGACGTGACGCGCAGAACGCGATGTGTGGCCACAAGTGGACGGGGTCGCGAAGCAGTCTGTCCGGAGTTGGCGGACCGTCGAGCATCTTCGGGACGGTTTGACGCGGGTGACTGTTCGTTCATGGTTTTAGGCATCACTATTGCCCTTGCAAATACAGAGGAAACCTGCGACGTACTTGATGATGGTGATGATGATCTCGTATGGATGGCGCTCACCCACAAAGGGGGATGGGCCAAGTACCGGGCGGCAGGAGGCTTAAAGTAATGGTCTATGACACTAAACCGATCTGGAATGTACTTTTCAGCAATATTGTTGTAATGCGGTTTTCTTTTGATCATGGCTGATACCCAATGTAGGAGATTAACCGAGTAGTGGGCAAATTTATCCAATATTTTCTGTAGTATATCACCCGTGGAAGCTATAGCCAATTAATATATCGACATGAAGTACCAATATTTGTAATAAAGTATTTAAAGCAGGCAGAATTAGCTTAGACTTTCTTTTAGTCTACGCTGATGAATTCTGAGATGGTGAAGAAAATATCCTTGTGAGTTTATCACAGAGTAGTGGCCTTCAAAAAATGGAATACCTGGTTCTGATACCTGACGGCCCAGCTTGCGAGGTGGTGGTACTACTATTTTTTTACTCAATGTCGTGTACCGGCGACAAGATAGAAAGAACTGAGCAATGGTTTCCTCCTTATTACAGTACAGGCACAGAGGGGAAGTCGCTAAAACTGCTCTATGCAAGTAAAAATGGAGAGATGAAACGCGGCAACGCCATTTCGTTATGGCCACTTCCATCATGATAAATGGAGCTTTATGGCGCAAGGGCCACTGATGGACAAAGAGCCCCAGTACATGATATGGCATGTGAACAATGATGATGTTATGTGGCTGTATGGGGGGCCTAAAATTCTGCGGAATAAAGTACGTAAAAACGTATAATTGTTAAAATCATGAGAGTGACATGCGTGAGCATAATGAGAATGAGTGGCCAGAGGTCGTGCAAGTAAAGCTGCGAGAATATTGAATTAGCACGAAGACTTCGTCAATTCCCTTGAGACAAGGGATGGGAGGCAGGGGCTTTCTATAGCGGAAATACAGCAGCAGCAGCAGCCTCTGTTTAGAGGTTTCTACGGACTACCTGGACATAAGACATTGGAAGTATGGACGTCTTTTAAGCACTTTATTAGTGGTTCGGCTTAATGAGAGGTTCTCTACCTAAACCATTAAATGATGAAGTGGAATTAGGTGCTGGTAAAGTAATGGGAAATGCTTTCTTTTATACGGTTCTAGTTCTGTGCATTGTAGGATAATACGCAACACTGTAAGTGGCTCATCACATCTATCGCAGCTGGGCGACTCACCACCGGATGAAAGGTTTGCGTTTGTACAGTACGCGTGCTGTATTTTTACTCTCCAAAGTGTGACTTCTGTACGATGTGTTTTTGATGTTGGCGGCCAGTTACCGAGGTCTGGGCAGGGTTGCCAACCGTAGTGTAAATACCCTTCATTCAGGTTATTTTAGGAATTTTCCAGGCTGCGTAGGGTAGTAGGGCAGCGACGTAGGGTAATTTGCAGTTTTCGCTCGTCATCGATCAGGGAAACGTGTAGACGACCGATGCGACAACCCCAAGAGCGACCTTCTTAAAAGAATCGTAAAACTAAATCTTTCCGTGAATAAAATTTTAACCGTCTTAATTCACATGCAACCAGCGCAGGAGAGAGACGGAAGATAATACGTCACACATCACCGTGCTAGCAGTGTTCTTTTTTCCCCATGGATGTCTCGTTTTTCTCTCTCCGTCATCTCCTATTCGTTCGTTGCGGGTAGGGGCTCTTAAATTTTGCGACAGTGGTCAGTCCGAGTTATTAGGGCGAAAGTATTAGATGCCTCATGAAATATAAAAAGTGAACGCCGGCATCAGCAGGAGTGATGCAAAACATCATTAGGACGTAACCACGTCACCTCATGACGTCATCATGTCACATATCGACGTATTTCGTGACGTCACCACGAAGTCATAGTGACGCCACTGTGGCATCGCATGACGTTACGCCAAATGATGGCGTCATCACATGGCATCGTCGATTGGTCACAGGCAGGCCGATCCCGGATGCAGGTGAGGCGCCGACAACTTGAAAAGTCTCCGATCATGGAGGCAGTGCGAAACGACGCAAGGAGCAGGAATCCTTCGAGGGGGGGGGGGGGGGTGGATAAACACAATCTACTGAGTATAAGACGAAATAGAAAGTGGCTTTCGCCTTCCAGTCATCTTATACCCCTGTCACACGGGCACATGCGAACTTCGTTTACCTTCGTCGTTATGTCAACGGAGATGCGGTGTCTGTCACACGGCCTCCGTTACGCCAAGGAAGGTAAGCGGAGCGTTTTGCAAACGAAGTTCGGCGTTCTCCGTTAACGGCGGAACGAAGCACTCTCGTTCCCAGAAGTATGTAGGTCAGAAAAAAACTTCGAGCCCTAAATTGCTGTAGTGAAAACAATAATACATTTTGGCAACATTAAACGTGCTTTTGTTGCTGTACCCATTCATAACGTGCGTTTTTTTTTTTAATATACACACGCCCGCCAAAGTGCAGCTATTCTCTACACCGATGCCCTTGTCTTTCACCGTGCCTGGCGCGCCGCCATTTAAAAATATTTCCGTGCGGTTGTTGTTGCAGTGTTTGCGTTTGCAGGTGTCGGCATGACAGGAATGAGTGACAACGCTATCGTGTTGAGCGTCACGCTGTTCGTAACGAGACGGTGTCACATTGGCTCTAGCGGCCTCAACCTCTGTATCCATAGGGCCGATCGATAGCATTGTGAATGCAATATCGAACCACTTCTTCACGTCTTCCACTTCGTCACTCATGACTGAAGACACAGAACAAGATGTGCGCTCACGAGGCAATGAAACACAAGAACTTTTGCATAAGGGCTACAAAACTACCACTCGTCGAGCACGGTATATCTTGTAAAGAACCACGTTAGGCACAAGGTGGCCAGGGTGGCTGTCAACATCGCTAGATTTAGCGCATGCGTTTTCATTTGAAACAATTTTTAATCCTTTTTTCCCTTCACACCTACTTAGTAAGGTTCTGTTGTAAAAACCACTTAACGAGGATTCGCAAGAGACCAACTAGAGGTGAAATTAGGATACTTCTGCGAAAATCAAACAGCGCCGACTGAGCCCCTCGCGGCAACTATTACAACCTTGTCATTGCCGTGTGACACTGCCACAACTCCGTCGCCGTCGAACTTCCTAAAAGAGTTTTACATACGCGGAGTTTTACGAAGTTCGTGGGTGCCCGTGTGACAGGGGTATTAGGCGAATGCATCAGGGACCAGGCGAGTTTTTTCAATGACAATGGATGGATGGATGAAAGAGCATTCTTTTTATAATGGGCTGGAAACCTACTCAGCACCAAGCTGAGGTTTTTATCAGTAGTAGTAGTAGTATTACTAGTATATTAGATGTAGTATTATTATTATTACGGCCTAATATTGTCCAGATGAATTAATTTTCTCGTCGTATATAAAAACCTTACTAATTCACAGCCCAACTTATTGCGGCCTATTGCAGATTAACCTTAGTGCTCCTGCCTTTCTTTTTTTGCTTTCTCTCAACTTTTCCGCCACGAATCCTACAGTCGTGTTTAACTAATTATTTCTATTGCCGTCCTGTTTCCCTTTGAAATGTTGTCCCTAAAACACTAGGTTTCAGGTGGGCTAACGGCCTAATTAACATACACCCGAGTGTATATCTGCACTGGACTAGACAAAATTTTATTCAGAACCTGCAGATTGGCGGCCTCGCCTAGGCCACGCGGGTGCTAGCGGCAATGTTTAGCCTTTCCACCGCTACCCGGGCCTGCTGAGTGCATATCTCGACATTCAATTAAAGCATGCTACGCCGTTCGCTTACCTTTCCCACACATGTGCATTTCTGTTATTTACTTAATCTCGATGTTTAACTGTGCGTTCTAAGTGAACCCGACTTCGCTTCAAACAGCAAAACGCTTCTCCGTAAATTATCGTGAAACGCGTCATTGCCCATTTCGTAATTAGCCTTTCGGTGGTTACTCAGAACCGGTTCTCATTTCATCGCTGCTTTCCAATACATGTTTTGCGCCTCTATGACGTTTCATTTATTGGTCTTTGTTACCGTGTCGCTTACACTACCCCCCGTACACTTGCTGATGAGTCTCCTAGTTCTCTATCTTTTAACCTTTGTAGGACAGTGGTACAAATGCTGACCACTTTTTCGCTGCGTTTCAAACGCCCACAATAAAAGAAATGCTCAAAGTTGGCGCAGCTTTTTCTGATGGTACCATCTACAGAGGTATAGTAGAAGACTATTTTAGAAAACTTCGCTATGACGTGTGGCGCGAACAGCAAATTGGATTTTGCACGGGACTTGATTACCGCTCGCTATCCGCTGCAGTGGCTATATGAGCGCCTCGAAAACACCGTTTCAACATGTCTGTGAAGTGTAGCATTTTACCCGTTTACTAAATAGAACCTAGGGATGTACTTGAAAGACAGTGATTTTCACTGCCCTTAGTATTCAGTTTTCTTCAACAAACCATTTTTGGGCTTGGTTTCGGTTGATGGTGTTATCCCTAGTATAAAGCAGCTATCGCACCTGTACAGTCACACATAGGCAGCATTTCCATTTTTATTGTAGCGGAGCTTTTATTTACAAGAGCGGCATCAATGGCAGTCTGCTCCCTTACAAAAAATTTTGGTGACGTTGACTTGACGGTCTAAAGACAGTTGTTACTAGAACCTATCAACAATCAAAAGGGTGTCTACTAACTGTCTTTATACTTCTTTACTAACGTTCTATGAACGCTCTGGCTGCAAGTGGCCACCAACTTTGAACAGACTCATGTTCATAGGCGGTCTGGTGACCTCGTAGTAACGGCCTGTGAACACTGTTCATTTGACGCCCTAGTAACATTCTTTCAAAAGAAAGACTGTCCGTAAGCCTTCTGTCAACCATCTAGTAACCTGTGTCTGTGTACTCTATGGTGGCAGTTGGTTACAACCATTCTAATGAAACAAGCTCATACGCATTCTGTTAGCCGTTCGTTGGTCGGTTTATAAGGTTTAACGTCTCAGGACGCCGTATGGATGACTCTGGATAATTTAGACCACTGGCCTCTAGGTTTTCTTTACCGTCGAAAGGCGACCGCCGCGGCTGATCGAACCCCCGTCTTGCGGATCAGCAGCCGCTGACACCGCGTCCACTAAGCCACAGCGGCAGTTACGCACTCTGTTAGCATTCTAACACTACGTACAAACACATGCCTTTCGGCAACATGCGTATATGTACAAACTAGTTGCCAGTAGAAAACAACAGGATCTAGAAGATGCGTGAGCGAGGACAGATCCACGAAAGGTTGCATTAAAAATCTTTATTTTCAGTACACGACACTATTGATCTAAAGATATTGACTTCCATTAATAGTCACACGATTAACTTACTCAACATAGAAAAGAACACGAGGTTAACAGATTTCAAACGCACTCATGATTTACAGAATATTTTGAACACATAAATTAACATTAGCACAGTTGGACAGTGTTGCACAGTAAAATAACATATATAAACCTTTAACGTCAAATGAAGTGCTTTAACAATAATAACTTTAAACATTACAGTAGAATCAGATTTAGCCAAGTGAACCTGCTACATCCGTAGTAACGAATTCAAAGTTAACTTTTAGAAATAACACTAATTATGAAACACCAACTAAAATGAAGCGTTTGACAATGTAGTAGCTCAGACGTCACATCTCAATAGCCCAAACTACGGCATGATACCACAGGTGAAAAGAAAAATACAAACACGGCGAGTGACGCAAGAAAGATCCTGTACGCGCTCTACATCTAACCGAGGCGCATACATGCACTTCTAAGCTCGAGATATTATTCTAACAAATAACAAACATGAACTCTCCCGCGAACTGTGCACGAAAACCTCCCACGCACCCCCCATTCGATTGGTAAGAAAATAGAAATGTAAGAGTGAATAGAAATGCAAGCACACCCTAATAACAGCATAAACAAAAAAGGGTGATCTATAGTTAATGTTTAGAATAAATTGGATGCGATAACAAAAGTCCGATGAGAGGTGAGAGCAGTCAACGCGTGGCATATCTGTAGCTTGCGATTCGCGAGTCCACTTTGAAACACTGGGCTGCTGGTTGCTCGCTGCGGTGATCTCTGCCGAAAACAGTGGCGGACTCATGCCACGTGTCGGTGTTCTTGCCTTGGTAATTTCACGACTTCACCTACAGGCTACTCATCTCCGCGAGCCCACACTTGAAGGATTCGGAGTGTAGCAGTCAGGCTGGATCTCGCCGCAACAGCGGCCCAGATCGCAGGAAGCGCTCAACCTCGCGTAGCTCACACGAGGAAAGTTCCGCAGCGCTTCACTTTACCACAGAGGATGACATCGGTATCACAAGCCTACAAATACGTAGTATCACCTTGAATCATATAAGTCCACAAAAGTAACTCAAAGCAAACGAGAAATCGAGAAACGGGCGAGCCACGTGCAACTTCGACACTTGCGTCCTGCGCGACGACTAGGCGAAAAGGGAAAAGACGAACAGGTCAGAACAGGTTGTCTTGGGCACGGCAGCTAATGTGACGTAGCGCGCCGCGCGCCCGAGGAGAGAGGGTTGAGAACATCCTGTCAGGTCAGTTTCGGGACAATGGGGCGCATGTATCCCCACAGCACGGCCGCTCCGCAGCAAGTCATTTCAGGTGTTTTCGGAACCTCTCGTTTGTACTCTCGTGCAAAAAAAAAAAAAAAAAAAAAAAAAAAAAAAAAAAAAAAAAAAAAAAACAGAAAAAAAAATACAAGAAAAAAAAAACGCCATGTTCGAGGCGTTTATAAAAGCAGTACGTACACGTGTGCTGGAACCGCATTTTTGTCCTCGTGCTTCACTAGCAGGAATAATAATAATAATAATAATAACAATAATAATAATAATAATCATAATAATAATAATAATAATAATAATAATAATAACAATAATAATAATAATCATAATAATAATAATAATAATAATAATAATAATAATATTAATAATAACAATACTGCTTCTCAAAGCATCTGAGAAGCGCTAAATTAAAGAGGTGTTTACTACTTTCAGAAGGCGTAATTATTTGACATCATTTGAGCTAATACGCGTATTACACTTCTCTGGTCTGTGTAGTTCATGAGCACGCGTATCACACACTCAGTTCCTAAAAGGATGTAAGGGACGTAGTCCTGTAAATATGTCAGGTACGGTTTATGCCACAGAGTGCGTATTCAGAAAGAGTCTTACGCTAAAAATATTCGTTCGGGCATATTCCGGTGAGTCCTGATGCTGACCGGTTGCGACAAATCACAAAAAAGCATACTAAAAAGATGCGTTGTGAGTTTGCTCCATGAGGTTGATGTTATCGAATTCCCACTTTTTGGGAAAATGTTCAATATATGGGCAACGAAGTAGGCGGCGAATGACAATAATTTTTTTATGGCCACCTTTTTCCGCAGGAAAGTGATTGCGCTAGTGAGCACTGTTGATCATAGGATTAAGGGAAAACTGAAAAAGGAAGGAATGGTACGCCGTCTGAGATGCTTCGCTCTCGTGCCGAGTAGTACGCACGGCATTAGCACTATATAGGGCGTGCATTTATTTCTCTTAGCACACCAGCTCATGCTGTAGCTTCGGTGCCGGAGCATTTCCCATATAAAGCAGCAGCACGTACCAATGCACGTATATATGATATTGTGGCTTTTGTGTGTATGTGTGTGTGTGTGTGTGTGTGTGTGTGTGCGTGTGTGTGTGTGTGTGTGTGCGCGCGCGTGTGTGTGCGTGTGTGTGCGTGTGTGTGTGTGTGTGTGTGTGTAAATAGCATGCCATACTTGTTTTTCGGCAGGGGAAGTGGAGTGGGGAGAGGTTATATTTAGCCAAAGCGAAGTCATCTTTTCAAGGTACATTTAAAATAGTACTTATAATTGAGGCCTCCAGGGCATGTATTCACAATAGTCTTTACACGTCAGTAAGTAGCAGGCCTTTAGACGGTCTACATAATATAGTCTTTATACAATAGATAGAAGGACGCCTTTAGACGATCTAAATAATATAGTCTTTATACAATAGCTAGAAGGAGGCCTTTAGGCGGTCTACATATTATAATCTTTATAAAATAGTTCGAAGGAGGCCTTTAGACGGTCTACATAATATAGTCTTTATAAAATAGTAAGGAGGAGGCCTTTAGACGGTCTGTTAACAATTGTTACTAGAGCGCAAATGTTCATAGGCGGTTACCAATGTTCATAGATGGTTACTAGGTGGTCTACTCAATGTTACCAGCCATTTTTGTAAGGGTAGGCTCACCTAATTATTGAAGTCGCGAACTCGTGTTGGCTGAAGTATACTTGTCACAGTGCGCCTTGACGTGTGCTTGGCATAAATGTTCAGTACACAGCTACCCATGCAGCCAATACCAAGTTCCACAGTGCATTGAATGCTTCAAACAATTCGGAATGTAAATACACCAACTAAATTTATAAATAGGGTTTCTTTTCAAAATTTTTTTTTCATTTCGTGGCACCTCAGGACAGCGGTACATATATATACCACTTTTTATGCCACGCTAAAAAGACAGTGATACATATGTGTATCGTTTTTATTATTGCGAGAGCAATTATATGGACACTCTCGGCTGATTTTTGCCGTTGCCGTTGCCGTCGCCGTCATGCCCCGGCAGTGGCGTAGCCAGGGGGTGGCACACCGGGCACGTGCTGCCCCCCCCCCCCCCCCCCCCAGCCCCCGAAATTTTCATGTTCATGTTTCATGTTTCTTTCATGTTCTTTAGACTCTTCAAAACTAACTTTCAAACAAACAAGGTCCCTGCCAACTTCAGCGCTAGCACACGTCTGCATGTCGTTGCATGTCGTAGAGTGTATTTATTATTATTACACTGCGCTATTTTTAGTCGTAGAGTAAAATCTAGGGTAATAAAAAAAGTGTAGGGTGAAGTAATGTCATTTGGACCGTGATCTAGGGTATTTTCCAAAAATTGGTTGACAACACTGACAAATGCCAGCGATCAGCGGAATGATGAGCAAGGTGAGTACGATGATATACTGAACAAACAGCTCACTTTTATAGTAAGACTTCGTAACTCGCACCGTCTACGCAGCGCATGCTCACCGAAGGAAGCAAAAAAAAAAAAATTGAAGCACGCTTTGTAAATTCCAAGGTGTATTCGGCGAACGCCTGTGCCCATTGAGATGGGGTCGGTCAGAAATGAATGCGATGCGTTCGTTTCCCTTCTTGCATGATTGGACGCGCTGAGCACAGCGACGCTACGCAAGCAAAGCGCGAGCGCTGCAGAGTCAGTCCGACGTGAGGCACGATCGACGCGATCGGCGTCCTTTGGCGCACCCCGGTGGCCACCTGGCTCCATGCCAGAGCACGGACGGACGTGACCATGAGACATTAAAGGCATTCGCCTTAAAAAAGCGGAGGGACAAAGTGAAGGGCAGACGCGGCGTACGGACTACGTACTTCGGCGCACCCTGCCTTGCGAAGCTTGCAAAGCGATGGCTGTGTGGATCTTTGCGATCGGGTCTCGAGTGGTAGCGCTGATATTCGTCTCGAGATCTTGGAGTGGCGCCCTCTCGCGTGTGACGTCGAAGCGGGGACTCCGCTCTCAACCGCGCTGCAGCCGCCGCGGCTCCTGTACGAGGATCGCTTCTTCAGGCGAGAACTTTGATAACGAACAGCCTCGCGAGGGTCAACGAACACCTGCAACGAATGTTTTCGAGTACAATTATGAACTTGTTTTAGTTGAAGCCCAAACGACAGGGTCAGGAAATCCCCCGGATGGCCGACGAGTGCGCCGATGCCACCGACCGCATTGCTGGTAAGAAAGTGAAACTATGCATGCGTGAGTGTTCTCGCTCGTCATCCACACTTTCCGGCGTACGATACTAATTAGCTTGGGTGTTTCTTTCGATATTTCAGTAAGCGTGCCTTTCTCCTACATCTACAAGTATGCAGATAAATCTTGCGAAACGTCGCGGTGTCTCATTGAGGGCGAGGCGGTGTACGACGAAGGTCACGTTGTTGAATGCGCGGTTGAGGTCGTCAAGGAGATCGAATCACCGCCGCGGCGCTCGTCCTGCAAACAGGTACACTTGCGAACCTGCCACACAACGTCTCCGTCGTGATCTACAGCAGTGAAGTCGCGAATGCTCGCTGTCCGTGCAAAGCAGGGTGAGGCAATATATACGTGTAACGTAACATAGAACGCAGCGGGGTAAAGGCAAGCTGGTTTCTGTTCACACACGTGGCATAACGAAAATCTTAAAGAGCTCCACTTTTTAAAAAGTGTCTGCACTGCCTCAGGTGAAAACCGTTAGAGAATGTGCACTAAACAGCGGCAGCAGGTTTCGCTTATGAATTTATGATAAGCAGCCCGCTAGGCGCGAGCTTGTCTTCATGAGTAAAGTACGTATGTACAGTGCTTACAGGATCCAAATTCAGCCGCTGTCTCAGACATCCTACGCCGCTCAGCTGCGCTCACGAGGCGCGCTTACCTGCGAGGTGAATCGGTGGCCGCGTCGTCGGCTCCTTGTCTAGGGGCCTTCGTGGCAGGTTTTAGAACGGCACCACGCCTAGGGTAAGTCGCATATGCTTACAGCCTGCGTGCAATAAATGGCTAAAGTACTGGCGAGGCACTCAAACACGGTTACAAGCTTATGGAAGAATGGCGCGTACTGTGAGTAGCAGAAGCCACTGTCAGTGAAGTGCTTGCTGCACACTGTCGATGTAGCGTTGGGGCGCTTTCCCATCCTGGGATTGACTATCCACTTTTTGTTTAGCTTCGGGTCTTTAGGATAGTTGTGAAAGCGAACACCCTTTTCACGAGCAGACGAAGTACACTGAGGCCGCTGTTCTGACAAACAAAGAGCTTTGCTTTTAAAATGAACGTCAAAAGCGGAGACCCACGGCAGTTCGAACTGCGTCGGTAGCCACCATACGCAAGATATCCAACTGATCTGGTTCTTCGTTGAGTGTTACCACAATGGTGGTTTCTACACGGCGCCGGGCCTATGTAGCAGACGAAAGCGCGCGAATCCCCGCTCTGACATCATACAGGCGCGGTTCGCCGTGCCACGATCGGTCGCACACCAGACGCACTCAGCATCATTTCTGGCACTGCTTACACACGTTTATATACGTAAATTCTTGGTTTCGTCGATCTCCAGCACCGACAAGCTAATGTTCATCAATCATGCTTTCTCGCGCGTGTGCGACGTCGGCCGTCTGTTTTGAAATGCATATATCGTTATATAGTGTTCTGTAAGACTAGCTTATGTTGCAGGCGAGCAACAAAAGTGCACGGAGAATTAAGAACCGAGTTTGAAGAGCGCTTCGGCGCACGCCGATCACAGTGCAGAGCTTGTTGACGAAGCAAGTTCGCGTTGGCATATTCTTTTTTTTGCTTTTTCGTTCTGGTAACTGATAAATTCGATTAAAAGTAGTGCTACTTTGTTCTTGGTATTGTTAGGGCTCCGTCGTTGCCTCAACAGCGCACGAAGCATTGGGAAGTAATCGCAGAACGAATATAAGTAATCATCAACAACCACATGAATGGCTGCGATATGCCACTGGTTTCGTTTTCTTACCCAACAAAACATGGCGGATCGAGCTTACGGGAATGTCGACAGATGGCGCTGCACGTTTTGAATATCCCCTGTTCCATCTTCGGGAGGACGCAGCTGTAGATCCCGTAGAACGAGAAGATGTGCATGTGATTTTGGATACTTCACAAAGTAAGACCCGTGTCGAAAAGTATCGCTAAAAGCATAAAGCCGAGGAAAAGTCCAACTAAATACAAGGATTGCATTGCTACATCTTCCGCTGACCAGGGCACATTGAAGCGCTGTGTATGGAAAACAAAGATTATGTTAAACATCGGAATGTGAATTACGAAACACGAAACCGCTCGAAGCGCGTATGTTGTTGTTCCCGTAGTGGGTGCAGCAGGAATTTTAGAGCTCGCGAAATAAAACTATGTGTTGCTCCACCGACGCGAGCGCGCCGAAAGTGTGGACGTGGAAGCGAACTGCGTCATCTTCGGATCCTATGGAGGAGCCGCGCTGCACTCCCATGGAAGGTTCCCGCCGCTCACTGAGCTGAATTAACTTCGACAACGTTGTGTATATGTACCCCCGGCTCAAGCAAGTATGCATACCATGGAAGTTCTTCAGCTGGATAAACAATATCGACAGTAAAGAGAAACAGCCTAGCGCAATGTGAACAAGTGTCTCGTATGTCCAAGCGTTGCCTCCGTGACCAGACCCGTTTGCACATCGTTGCCAGGGCTAATCGCGGAAGCCCCGCTCTAACGGTGCTGCACATAGGGAGCCATACAGAGGATGACGTCGCCGCGTTCGGTCAGCTTCTCAAAAAGCCCTTCGGCCGCAGGCTGCTGTTTTTTTCAAAATGATATTTGCGATCACTTTTGCGAACTTTCACATCGGTCTTTTTAATTCAGCAGGGGTGAAATTGCGGTAATCCACCCCAAAGCAATTTTCTAAAGTGTTTCAGGTTCCTGTTATGGTTTATCTTAGAAGTAGGCCGCTGTGCTCTCCAGAGCCAGCACTTCTTGAAACAACCAATTGGAATTTCCTCCCCTCAGCTGTGGTGGAATGCCCGTCGCTATCATCCTATCTACAGGCCCTTCAGCCCATAAGACATAGCTCTGACGTAGTTTTACATGAACCTTGACGCTCTTTCACAGCCCTTCACAGCCTGGATCCATGTCTACGACTTGAAATTCCATCTGGCCTAACCCGATCTGAGACGACCGTTCTCTGCCGCATGTGGCTTGGGGTGTCGTTTACGAACGCCTTTGCTTGCCGCATCGGATGGGCAGACAGTGCTGCATGTGAACATTGCGGCACTGATGAAACCATTGCACATGTTTTATGTCAGTGCCCTCAGTACAGCTCTCAGAGACAGTCCCTCGCAGCAGGTTCCTGTTATGGTTTATCTTAGAAGTAGGCCGCTGTGCTCTCCAGAGCCAGCACTTCTTGAAACAACCAATTGGAATTCCCTCCCCTCAGCTGTGGTGGAATGCCCGTCGCTATCATCCTATCTACAGGCCCTTCAGCCCATAAGACATAGCTCTGACGTAGTTTTACATGAACCTTGACGCTCTTTCACAGCCCTTCACAGCCTGGATCCATGTCTACGACTTGAAATTCCATCTGGCCTACCCCGATCTGAGACGACCGTTCTCTGCCGCATGTGGCTTGGGGTGTCGTTTACGAACGCCTTTGCTTGCCGCATCGGATGGGCAGACAGTGCTGCATGTGAACATTGCGGCACTGATGAAACCATTGCACATGTTTTATGTCAGTGCCCTCAGTACAGCTCTCAGAGACAGTCCCTCGCAGCAGGTTCCTGTTATGGTTTAGCTTAGAAGTAGGCCGCTGTGCTCTCCAGAGCCAGCACTTCTTGAAACAACCAATTGGAATTCCCTCCCCTCAGCTGTGGTGGAATGCCCGTCGCTATCATCCTATCTACAGGCCCTTCAGCCCTTAAGACATAGCTCTGACGTAGTTTTACATGAACCTTGACGCTCTTTCACAGCCCTTCACAGCCTGGATCCATGTCTACGACTTGAAATTCCATCTGGCCTACCCCGATCTGAGACGACCGTTCTCTGCCGCATGTGGCTTGGGGTGTCGTTTACGAACGCCTTTGCTTGCCGCATCGGATGGGCAGACAGTGCTGCATGTGAACATTGTGGCACTGATGAAACCATTGCACATGTTTTATGTCAGTGCCCTCAGTACAGCTCTCAGAGACAGTCCCTCGCAGCAGGTTCCTGTTATGGTTTATCTTAGAAGTAGGCCGCTGTGCTCTCCAGAGCCAGCACTTCTTGAAACAACCAATTGGAATTCCCTCCCCTCAGCTGTGGTGGAATGCCCGTCGCTATCATCCTATCTACAGGCCCTTCAGCCCATAAGACATAGCTCTGACGTAGTTTTACATGAACCTTGACGCTCTTTCACAGCCCTTCACAGCCTGGATCCATGTCTACGACTTGAAATTCCATCTGGCCTACCCCGATCTGAGACGACCGTTCTCTGCCGCATGTGGCTTGGGGTGTCGTTTACGCATCGGATGGGCAGACAGTGCTTTACGCCGCATCGGATGGGCAGACAGTGCTTCATGGGAACATTGCGGCACTGATGAAACCATTGCACATGTTTTATGTCAGTGCCCTCAGTACAGCTCTCAGAGACAGTCCCTCGCAGCAGCGTTTGCGCGACTCGACGACGAGCCTCTTTCTGAGAAGTCGATATTGAAACGCCGGGGAGATCGAGCTTCACGCCTGAAAGCGACGAAGGCGCTGTTGAAGTTCCTGCGAGCGACCCGCCTCGTTGAACGCTTGTGACACTCCTGTGTTTGTTTGTGTGTGTTTCTGCTTCCCTCCCTTCATCATTCCTTCTCTTCCTTACTTTTCTGTCTCCCCTTACCCCTTCCCCAGTGCAGGGTAGCCAACCAGATACTTGATTTCCGGTTAACCTCCCTGCCTTTCCGCATCCCATCTCTCTCTCTCTTGACGCTCTTTTAAATGCAAAGCATTTCTTAGCGAACTTCGGCGACTTTGAGCGTATCTATCTATCTATCTATCTATCTATCTATCTATCTATCTATCTATCTATCTATCTATCTATCTATCTATCTATCTATCTATCTATCTATCTATCTATCTATCTATCTATCTATCTATCTATCTATCTATCTATCTATCTATCTATCTATCTATCTAGCCGCCTACGACTTTGTGCTCTCCTGGCCGTATCGTTAATGGGATTTATACCAAATTTGGTATGGCATAACATGACTGCATGACGAACATAAATGGCTGGTCATATCATGAAAATCATGACTAACTTCTCATGAAAAGTATGATTTACATGCCACGCTCATGGCGAGCTCGCGGCCGTTTCGTTAGCTTGATATACACCAAATTTGGGATTTAGTGACATGACTTTATGACGAACATAAATGACAAGTGGTAATATGAAACTCATGACTTCATGAGCGACATGACTTGCATGCCACGCTCATGGAGTGCTCGCGGCCGTTTCGTCAGCTTGAGATACACCAAATTTGGTATTGAGTGACATGACTGTATGACGAACATAAATGACTAGTGGTAATATGAAAATCATGATTGTCATGTGCGACATGACTTGCATGCCACGCTCATGGCGTGCTCGAGGCCTTTCGTTAGCTTGAGATACACCAAATTTGGTATTGAGTGACATGACTGTATGAGGAACATAAACGACTAGTGGTAATATGAAAATCATGACATGTCATGAGCGACATGACTTGCATTCCACGCTCATGGCGCGCTCGTGGCCGTTTCGTTAGCTTGATATACACCAAATTTGGTATTGAGTGACATGACTATATAACGAACATAAGTGGCAGGTGGTAACATGAAAATCTTGGCATGCATGTCATCTACAATGCCATTTACATGTCACGCTCATGGTGCGCTTGCGTCCAGTCGCTAGCTTGATATACACCAAAATTGGTATATCGCGACGTGACTGTATGACTTACACAAATGACCGGTCGTAACATGTAAAACATGACATGCAAATTATGTAAAGCATGATTTGCTCATTCCTGGCTGCTTCGCATTTCATCGATTCCCACAGTGCGTGGGATCTGCCGCCTTTTTCTTCCGTGCCTTTATGCATTCATGTTTTCACTAGTTATTTAAATATCTTGCTGCTTTGCTTGTACGAATTTGTTGTATTCTTTTTTTCCCTTTCCTATTATTTCCTATTATTTTAACAACAAACCGAGGTTTTGTTGTTATTGCCGATATGCCTCCTATGTGTTTACTGTAACCATGTTTTTGTATTCACTTGTACCCACTCCTGCCTAAGGTCTGAAGATCAGACCGGCAGTATTGTAATAAATAAAAAAAGCCGGCAGATCACACGCACTGTGGGAATCGATGTAATGCGAAGCAGTCAGGAAGGAGCAAATCATGCTTTACATAATTTGCATGTCATGTTTTACATGTTAGGACCTGTTATTTATGTTCGTCATACAGTCACGTCACGCAATACCAATTTTGGTGTATATCAAGCTAGCGAACTGGACGCAAGCGCACCAAGAGCGTGGCATGTAAATGGCGTTATAGATGACATGCATGCAAAGATTTTCATGTTACCACCTGTCACTTATGTTCGTTATACAGTCATGTCACTCAATACCAAATTTGGTGTATATCAAGCTAACGAAACCGCCGCGAGCGCGCCATGAGCGTGGAATGCAAGTCATGTCGCAGATGACAAGTGATGATTTCCATATTACCACTTGTCATTTATGTTCGTCATACAGTCACGTCACTTAATCCCAAATTTGGTGTACATCAAGCTAACGAAACGGCCGCCAGCGCGCCATGAGCGTGGCAGGTAAATCAAACTTTTCATGACAAGGTAGTCATGATTTTCATGATATGACCAGCCATTTATGTTCGTCATACAGTCATGTTATGTCATACCAAATTTGGTATAAATCCCATCAACGATACGGCCAGGAGAGCACAAAGTCGTAGGCGGCTAGATAGATAGATAGATAGATAGATAGCTAGATAGATAGATAGATAGATAGATAGATAGATAGATAGATAGATAGATAGATAGATAGATAGATAGATAGGCTCAATGTCGCCGATGTACGCTAAAAATGCTAAGAAATGCTGAGTAGAAGACTTCCTCCCCTTGTTCTTCGAGTGCCTTGATGCTGATATAAGCAGGGAGCACTTCAGGGGCCCGGGCTGTCGTAAGCTGTCGTCGTCTCATGTAGCTTAGCGTAGCGCTGGCAAAACCATGTAGATCATAGCCATGTGTAGCATTGTGAGTGCGTGCTCGCGCCAAGTAGAAGACTTCTTCCTCTTGTTCTTCGAATGCCTTGATGCTGATATAAGTGGGGAGCACTTCAGGGGCCCGCGCTGTCGTATGCTGTCGTCGTGTAGTGCAGCTTGGCGTAACGCTAGCAAAACCATGTAGATCGTAGCCATGTGTAGCATTGTGAGCGCGTGCTCGCGCCAAGGGGAAGACTTCTTCCTCTTGTTCTTCAATTGCCTTGATGCTTATATAAGTGGGGAGCACTTCAGGGGCCCGCGCTGTCGTAAGCTGTCGTCGTCTCATGTAGCTTGGCGTAACGCTGGCAAAACCATGTAGATCATAGCCATATGTAGCATTGTGAGCGTGTGCTCGCGCCAAGTAGAAGACTTCTTCCTCTTGTTCTTCGAATGCCTTGATGCTGATATAAGTGGGGAGCACTTCAGGGGCCCGCGCTGTCGTATGCTGTCGTCGTCTAGTGCAGCTTGGCGTAACGCTAGCAAAACCATGTAGATCATAGCCATGTGTAGCATTGTGAGTGCGTGCTCGCGCCAAGTAGAAAACTTCTTCCTCTTGTTCTTCGAATGCTCTGATGGTGATATAAGTGGGGAGCACTTCAGGGGCCCGCGCTGTCGTATGCTGTCGTCGTCTAGTGCAGCTTGGCGTAACGCTAGCAAAACCATGTAGATCATAGCCATGCGTAGCATTGTGAGCGCGTGCTCGCGCCAAGTAGAAGACTTCCTCCCCTTGTTCTTCGAGTGCCTTGATGGTGATGTAAGTGGGGAGCACTTCAGGGGCCCGGGCAGTCGTAAGCTGTCGTCGTCTCATGTAGCTTGGCGGAACCCTGGCAAAACCATGTAGATCATAGCCATGTGTAGCATTGTGAGCGCGTGCTCGCGCCAAGTAGAAGACTTCCTCCCCTTGTTCTTCGAGTGCCTTGATGGTGATGTAAGTGGGGAGCACTTCAGGGGCCCGGGCAGTCGTAAGCTGTCGTCGTCTCATGTAGCTTGGCGGAACCCTGGCAAAACCATGTAGATCATAGCCATGTGTAGCATTGTGAGCGCGTGCTCGCGCCAAGTAGAAGACTTCTTCCTCTTGTTCTTCGAATGCCTTGATGCTGATATAAGTGGGGAGCACTTCAGGGGCCCGCGCTGTCGTATGCTGTCGTCGTCTAGTGCAGCTTGGCGTAACGCTAGCAAAACCATGTAGATCATAGCCATGTGTAGCATTGTGAGTGCGTGCTCGCGCCAAGTAGAAAACTTCTTCCTCTTGTTCTTCGAATGCTCTGATGGTGATATAAGTGGAGAGCACTTCAGGGGCCCGCGCTGTCGTATGCTGTCGTCGTCTAGTGCAGCTTGGCGTAACGCTAGCAAAACCATGTAGATCATAGCCATGCGTAGCATTGTGAGCGCGTGCTCGCGCCAAGTAGAAAACTTCTTCCTCTTGTTCTTCGAATGCATCTATGCTGATATAAGTGGGGAGCACTTCAGGGGCCCGCGCAGTCGTATGCTGTCGTTGTCTAGTGCAGCTTGGCGTAATGCTAGCAAAACCATGTAGATCATAGCCATGTGTAGCATTGTGAGCGCGTGCTCGCGCCAAGGGGAAGACTTCTTCCTCTTGTTCTTCGAATGCCTTGATGCTATTATAGGTGGGGAGCACTTCAGGGGCCCGCGCTGTCGTATGCTGTCGTCGTCTAATGCAGCTTGGCGTAACGCTAGCAAAACCATGTAGATCATAGCCATGTGTAGCATTGTGAGTGCGTGCTCGCGCGAAGTAGAAGACTTCCTCCCCTTGTTCTTCGAGTGTCTTGATGCTGATATAAGTGGGAAGCACTTCAGGGGCCCGGGCTGTCGTAAGCTGTCGTCGTCTCATGTAGCTTGGCGTAACGCTAGCAAAACCATGTAGATCATAGCCATGTGTAGCATTGTGAGCGCGTGCTCGCGCCAAGTAGAAGACTTCCTCCCCTTGTTCTTCGAGTGTCTTGATGCTGATATAAGTGGGAAGCACTTCAGGGGCCCGGGCTGTCGTAAGCTGTCGTCGTCTCATGTAGCTTGGCGTAACGCTGGCAAAACCATGTAGATCATAGCCATGTGTAGCATTGTGAGTGCGTGCTCGCGCCAAGTAGAAGACTTCTTCCTCTTGTTCTTCGAATGCCTTGATGCTGATATAAGTGGGGAGCACTTCAGGGGCCCGCGCTGTCGTATGCTGTCGTCGCCTAGTGCAGCTTGGCGTAACGCTAGCAAAACCATGTGGATCATAGCCATGTGTAGCATTGTGAGCGCGTGCTCGCGCCAAGGGGAAGACTTCTTCCTCTTGTTCTTCGAATGCATTGATGCTGATATAACTGGGGAGCACTTCAGGGGCCCGCGCTGTCGTATGCTGTCGTCGTCTAGTGCAGCTTGGCGTAACGCTAGCAAAACCATGTAGATCATAGCCATGTGTAGCATTGTTAGCGCGGGCTCGCGCCAAGGAGAAGACTTCTTCCTCTTGTTCTTCGAGTTTCTTGATGCTGATATAAGTGGGGAGCACCTTAGGGGCCTGGGCTGTCGTATGATGTCATCGTGTCGTCTAGCTTGGCGTAACGCTGGCAAAACCATGTATATCATAGCCATGTGTAGCATTGTTAGCGCGGGGTCGCGCCAAGGAGAAGGCTTATTCCTGTTGTTCTTCGAGTGTCTTCATGCTGATATAAGTGGGGAGCTCTCTAGGGGTCCGGGCTGTCGTTTGCGGTCGTCGCTTGGCGTGACGTAGGCAAAACCACGTATAAAAATAGAAAATAAATACGAAGCAAGCGAGAAATATAAAGCGAGAGAAAGAAAGGCAAAAAAAATAGGAAGATGAATAAAAATATATAGAAATAAAGAGAGGAAAAAAACAGAGAAAATGTGGTTGATTCCTCTGATATAGGATTGGGTATAACACATGAAAGTGAAACGTGTCTTCGCAGAAGGAGTTGAATGTTTATTGCACATTGATATATTGTCTATTGGTGTTTGGTGGCTGCAGCAGCTTTAGGCTTTGATGGCACATCTTCTACATCTCGACAACCAACGTCGATGATCATGAGCAATCCCTTGATGTAATAAAGTAGTTTACGAAACACCTGGACGCCGCGGATGGCAAATGGCGTCCAAAAATGGCATCAATACATGTCCTTGAACGTGTTGTGTAGACCTTTTCGTTGGTCACATGTACCACAGTCGTTCGCAAACCGTGCAAGCGAAACCGAACGGGTTTTCACTAAATCGTTTTCTGAACGCACGGTCAGCTGCAGAATAGGGTGCGTGATTTGCGGGTCTGCGACCGTCCTATTGGTGTGCTTGACATGAGGCGTCGTGTTGGCGAGCAGCGTCCTGCTGGTGGGTCGCTTCGGCGAAGATACTATCAATCAAGCTACTGTTGGTGTTATTGCTTATTATCCCCCTTTTTTGTGCAATGTTTTGATACTTTTGTATTTTCACTCCTGCTTGGGCCATGTGGCCTGCAGTATTTCTGTAAATAAATAAAAAAATAAATTCGGTGATGCTTCGGTGCCTGTATGGCAGCCAGGTGGGTCACGATGCGCTCAAATTCACAAACGCGAGCGGTAGTGTTCTCAGCTTGAGCCGTGAACGAGCGAAGGCCTCCCGCTGCCCCATGGCGTGTTGATCGCTGCACCAAACTCATTTGCACGACATTCGCCCGTCGACGCCGTTCTCTTTCGGCGGCGCTTAATGCAGCAGTTGTCGTAGTCGGTGCCATCACACTCGTATCAGTAGACGGCGGAGATACACGATTGTTGAGCATGGAAGCTGCACTACGCTGCACACGCTAGCACAACGCGAAAGATGAAGCGTGTAACTCCTACCAATACAACGCGAAAGAGAAAGCACGTAACTGCGTCCTCACCGAGTCTTATCAGCGCGCAGAGCGCGTCGCAAATACAGACTCCGTTTGTGGCCTCCAAGCTTACTCGAGAAACTTTGTCGGAGCCGATTTCGGAGGCCACGCTACACTGTGTCTCAAGTAGGGCCAACGACATCTAGGTGGCGTTGGTAGGGCGCTCTGATTAGGGAGCCTTCATGTGCGCGCCTCCGTCGCGCGCACATGAAGGCTCCCTAACTCTGATGCCAGCGTCCGTTCGAGTGCTGGCATCGAGGCGCCGTAGTGCTGAGACTATGCAGCGTTCACTGTCGGTGTTAGTGTCATAATGCATTACTTCTCTTCTCCGCTCTTAGGTGGCGGCACCGCCCCGAAAAATGAAGAACGCAGGTGTGGAGCGAAGGAGTGTGAGATATCCAAGGCGCGTCGGAAGGACTGTTCGTAAATGCGCCAATGACGTAGTCGGTCAAGCGCCCGGTTTCTATAACCATGGACCGAGAGGTCATGAGTTCGTTTCCCGGGTCTTTCAAATTCGCGTAAATTTTCCTTCTGTGTTGGTTCTTTGTATTCTGTTCGTGTACATTTTAACAACGTCATATCCGTGACGGAAATACGTTAGTGAAGTCTTGGTGGACCCCGGCCAGTGCCTCCTCTGCCCCGGCATAAAACACTTTCGTGTTAAAAAAGCCGGCAGATCCCGCGCACTGTGGGAATCGATGTAATGCGAAGCAGCCAGGAATGAGCAGATCATGCTTCACATAATTTGCATGTCATTTTCTACATGTTAGGACCTATCATTTATGTTCGTCATACAGTCACGTCGCGCAATACCAATTTTGGTGTATATCCAGCTAGCGAACTGGACGCAAGCGCACCATGAGCGTGGAATGTAAATGGCGTTGTAGATGACATGCATGCCAAGGTTTTCATGTTACCATCTGCCACTTATGTTCATTATACAGCCATGCCACTCAATACCAAATATGGTGTATATCAAGCTAACGAAACAGCTGCGAGCGCGCCATGAGCGTGGATCGCAAGTCATGTCGCTCATGACATGTCATGATTTCCATATTACCACTTGTCATTTATGCTCGTCATACAGTCATGTCACGCAACACCAAATTTGGTGAATCTCAAGCTAACGAAACGGCCGCGAGCACGCCATGAGCGTGGCATGTAAATCATACTTTTCATGACAAGTTAGTCATGATTTTCATGATATGACCAGCCATTTATGTTAGTCTTGCGGTCATGTCATGCCATACCAAATTTGGTATAAATCCCATTAACGATACGGCCAGGAGAGCACAAAGTCGTAGGCGGCTAGATAGATAGATAGCTAGCTAGATACGCTCAAACTCGCCGAAATTCGCTAAGAAATGCTTCGCATTTAAAATGGAACAGAGAAAGAAAGAGTGGAGGAAAGAAAGAACTGAACAGAATAAAAGAAGGCTGCGCAGCACTGCACTTCTTTCAGGCTTGGCACCACTAGTGCGAGGCTGCCTTAATTTTTTTTTAACGCGCACCTGAATCAAACTACACGGTGCTCTAGCATTTCGTCTCCATTGAAATGCGGCCCAGGCTCTAGCGAAACCATTACATTACGAGGTTATTGTATATACACATAACTTTTTCCTCTCCCCATAATCACCCTTCATCAGCCTTTTTTCCCCTTTCCCTTTTCCCCTGTGCAGAGTAGCACGCTAGAGCGCACTAGTTGAGGCCGAACTCTCTGCCTTTCAATAAATTATCTCTCCCTCTCTCTCTAAGCAAAAGTGGTTATGCTTACCTATGCTCTAGGTGTTTCGTTTATTCTTGAACGGGAAGGTGGTTAGGACGGCCACTCGACATTTGCCGCCGCTTTCATCCCCTCCGACTGCGCGTCCACAGAGAGACGACACAAGATCCTACTAATGATCTCTGCGACGAAGACCTACGTGTCATTGCCGTGTTGAGGTCATTGATAAGCACAATGCGCACGCTCCTTACCGGATTGACAACCCCGTCAGCTCGAAGCTCACTGCAGGTTCTGGATACCTTGGAGCCAGTACTTGCAAGCCTTCTTTAACAACGCGGACTGCAGCCTACTACGTCTACGACAGTCGAAGTCACCCGTACTCTGTGACAGTTCGCAGTTTTGTGACCTGGGCATGCGCGCAGCACGCTGGTATGCGTGCATTCGTATTACTTGTCATGTCTTTCTTTCTACCCTTCTCTGATCCTTTCCTCCCCTTTCCCCCTTCCCCCGTATAGGGTAGCGAACAGGGTGCAACCTGGTTAACCTCCCTGCCTTTCCTTTGCTTTTCTCTCTCTCTTCAACGGGAACACTCACGCAATACGTGCGCTGCTACATGGGCTGTTCCGGTAATATTACAAAGACCAAATAATACGTGCAGGTATATTCTGTAAATCTAGTAAGGCCGCAATAAACTAGAACCGGTGTAAATTTGAGAGGGGTATTTTACCTTCGATAATCATTATCACATTATCTAGTCCATCGAGCAACACGGCTGTTGAAACGCTTTAGATCACCTCAGTGAGTTAGTACGACACCGAAACACCCAAGTGTCAACCGTAGGTAAAAAAAAAATAATAATAACAATAATAAAAAAAATAAGGCAGTGTCATTCCTCTCTCATGCCTCTTTTAATCTTACCGGCACACTTCCATTTCCCTCATTAGCACAAAAAAAAACAATATGCAACCATTTGAAGAATGATTGTTCCACCCCAGTAAAGCCTAAGCCAAATCTGCACTGTGCAAAGAAGGGGCTAATAAAAGACAGTACGTTAAAGATGTTGGCGGCGGCGCTTCTCACAATACCAGCGCTACCGGTGCAGCGCCATCCATTGCAGACCCCCCCCCCCCCCTTCCCCTCACAGAATCTCAGAATGGTATCGCCCGAGCTGCAAGGGGCTTAGCGGCCCCAGCTCCAAGCGCGACGCACGCATCTGGCATCGAAGTTAACGGCTGTCTGGACTCTGGAGCGCGCGTCTCGCCGAAGGTGACACGTCTGGGCTTCGCTGAGGCACTTTCCCGCGCGTTTCATTATCGGCTCGCTGCAACTGCTGCAGGAATCAGCGCAGTTCAACTGCGCCCACCTGTGCACTCCTGAAAACTGCCATCGTCAAAGAGGTATGAAATTTACTGTTCTGGTCGCAAGCTGTCACGGCAGCCCAGTTAAGTATTCAAGATGCCGTTGAAGGGGAAGTGTACTACGGTTTTCCTTACCATGAAGCTCTCGTATATTTCTTCGTTAGCGCAGCCGTTTCACCCTCCCCTTCCCCTAGAAATTTTCAATATTTACGTGTTTATGTGCTCGCGCAC
Source organism: Rhipicephalus appendiculatus (assembly GCA_030522465.1). Lineage (NCBI taxonomy): Eukaryota > Metazoa > Arthropoda > Arachnida > Ixodida > Ixodidae > Rhipicephalus > Rhipicephalus appendiculatus. The sequence continues at coordinate 148,136 of JALIZH010023868.1, read as the reverse complement.
ACATAGAAACACACGCACGAACGTAAAAAACTATAGCTGACCTCTCCACCCCCCCCCCCCCCCCCCCCTTCTGAACACATTTCTGACTGCGCCCCTGGCAGTAGTGGTTCCTCAAATGAGCACGTTAAGATTATTGCACGACAAATGAGCACGCCAATCATTACACGTGACATGCTGTGTGTTTCTTGCAGCAGCAAAGTAGCTGTTAAAATATCGCCCGATGCAGTCCAGCGTGGTTTTTACTGCGGGCATATGGTGTGTCCGGCAACATTGGGTTGAGTTAGAATGGTTTTAAATGGACTACGGTGTATAGTGCCTGTAACTAGAGCCTATTTCGAATGCCGTGTGTTAGCCATTTTAGAAGTGGGAAGTGGTATGTTCCCTGCACAAACTGGTGATGTCTTTTTGCAATTAACCTGCCTAAACTTGATCACCAAATAGCCAAGATCAACTGTTTTAAGATATTTCTTGATTGTCTGAATTTAAATGGTTTTCCTTGTACAAATAATAATCTTTTCGTATTATTGTGTAACTATGGGCCTCATGTAACGGACGTAAATTTTTTTTCATACTGTCCTTTGTGGACATGCAAGTACTTTGAGGTAAAAAATAAATGCGGTTCTGGCAGGTGTGAAACTGTGACGTGTAGTCTAGGGACAATATAAGTACGCACGACATGCTCGGACCACACCTGTCGCCTTCAATAAAAAGGACACTAAAGTGAAACACTAAACCAAATCCGACAGCTAAATTATACTTTCAAAACTCTATAGCCAACAATTTCCTCAGCATAGTTTAAAATAAAGAAAACGGAAAACGAGGGTGATCTTTCCGTGTTTGAATTTCGCGCCAGAACTTCAGCACATGAACGAATGATATGTGCCACGAATGTCACACATTTCGGTGTTTTGGGGAAATTTGGACCTATTGGTCAGATGAAACTTTCTGAAACGTGCTACATTAAGATTTCCTGCTCCTCAGAAAACGTATGTAAGTAATTTCTAGCGACCAACGACTACGTAGGACTTAGCAGTTAATAAGGGGAAAATAGACAACCATCGGGTGGTTGTCTATTTTTTTTCCCCCTTTTTTTTTCTCCTTATTAACCCTTACGCCACCTTGCGGGTTTCCGCAGAACTCATTTGCAGGACTTAGCAGATGCAGTCAAAATCTATGATGTTTGGACGAGCTGCTGCGGGAACATAAAGTCACTGTCGTCACTTGTTTATTTTTTTTATTTGCCGTTTTCTCCTTGAACAACTGTCTATGTCGAAAGGCTGGCGCTTTTGATATTCGTATTGGGATTTATTATTATTATTTTTTGCTGTTAATACGACAGAGATTGTTTTTCTCTTAGTGTGCTTTGAATGCAAGCCATGGCTCGTTAATTAGATTTCAACGTAGCGGTTTTACTACTATGAGTGGAATTTTGAAGAATGTTGATCGCGACTTCTTAAAACTGATGCGACCCCTGCGGTAAAGCTGTAAGAAGAAAGAGAGATAATAAAGATAAAAGAAAGGCAGGGAGGTTAACCATGGCTGAGCCCGGTAGGCTACCCTGCACTGGGGAAGGGGGGTAAGGGGAATAAGAGTTAGAGAGAGGAGGAGAGAGAAGTCACTGTTGCCGTCGAAGTAACGGCAGTTCTGCGCTTAACATCACTCATGATGCCTCTTCGAAGGATTGCCCTGTTATTCGAAGAGAGATAGCAATACTGAAGAAAAGGGTTAGAGATGACATCTCACACCGAGAAGCAGTTGCATCCATTACGCGACGACGGTACCGTCGCCGGCGCTGCACTAAAGCCTTCAAAGCCTCGTTGCCTCGCGAACCACGTCCAAAACCACCTCCACCTCCTCCACTCAGGCCAAGCTCGGTCGGGTCTATGGACAAAGACGCGTCTGCTAGCAATGGAGCTGCCGCTTCGTTCCTACCACCCAGTCCAAACGCAGCCGTGTCTAAAGCCAGTGAAGGTTCTACCAGCAATGCAGTTGACGCTTGGCCCGAACTCCCAAATCTGCATGCACCTGACGAGCGACAACAGACTTCGACAGTGAAGAACACTTCATCGGTACCTCATAAACTGACGGACGAAGACAGACAAGTTATGGGCATGGTCAGCACCCTAGTGAGTGCTATTCGCGTGCTGCTGAGCAAGATGCAGACACCGATAGCTCGAAGCGTGTTGGAACTGCTCGACACCATCACTCCAGTCTTCGCAAGCCTTCAGAAATCTGTTGCTTGACAACACTACCAGCACCACCATGGCTTCACCATCGACAAGATTTTGGATGCACGGACCTGCGCATACAAGTTGCGTAAAGCAACGAACGCGCTGCTCTGATTTACGCCCCGGGACTGTAAGAAGAAAATTAAAAGCAAAGAAACAGCCATCTAAAGCAAATTGAGTATTAGTACCTTATCAAAGGGAGCAGTTTCGCTATGTCATGTTATTGCCATAGCAATAACATGACATAGGGGCTCCACACCGCGGGAAGGATGCCATGCTTACGGCCTTTGCTGTTTCAGGTCACTCTTACCTGGACATTATGGTGCGCTCTGCTGGGCTCCTCCTGGTCTTGTTCGGTTGCCTTGCCTTGCTCCAGTCCCACATCAGCGTGTTGGACGCCCATTCCGAGCGCAGTGAAGGATTTCACCTGCCGGCGGAAGGGAAACGCCTCCTGGCCGACCGACTTCCACTGTGCTGCGCCCACCGCAGTATCCGACTTGTCTCGGTTTACACCGGATTCCTGGCCTCAGGACTGGAGACCGGTAACTCCGAGTTTTCCAACCTTGGATGGAAATGACTTCGTCATCTGGCAACATTCCTCTTCCGTCACGATGTCTGGTCTGCGCAATGCTGTACATTAGCGTCAGTCTGCGACTCGCTGGTTTGGGCTCGACACCGCGGAATGGATGCCATGCTTACGGCCTTTGCTGTTTCAGGTTGGTTACTTGAATAATACTTCTTGTATAAGAAGTAGCAACCGTTGCCTCCTTGCGTTGTCATGCCCATCACAGCTTTGGAGTGCTTTGAAGCGACTCTTGTCTTGTGCGTATGTATGTGGTGCTATGCGCGAACTTTTATTAATGTTAGCCCGTGATGTCGAATCAAATCCGGGTCCTATGAATACGTCGGAGGCTGACGCATTCGCTCTCGCCCTTAGTGAAATACGCGATCTAAAGGAAAGTTACGAAGCTTTACACTCTAAACATACTACCGCCGAGATCGAAATTAAACAGCTGAAGCGCAAAGTTGAAATGCTTGAAAAAGCCAACGCTGTTCGTCTTGCTGACGGGGCCGGTGCGGATGCTGACGCCATTCGTGTCATGTCCGACAAATTGAAAGAGGCAGACAGCGAAATTAAAAGTTTAAGTACTAAGGTGAATTCCCTGGAAGAGAGCATGCTGCCCTATCTATGGCCCCTCCTCCTGGTTCGGTTGACGTCCTACGCGATGTCACGAACCAGCTGTCGAAAATTACGAATAGGTGCGAAGATGCAGAAAATAGAGCGCGTCGGTCTAATCTTCTATTTTTTGGCCTTGAAGATGACCCAAATGAGAACTGGGCAGCCTCTGAAGATAAGGTAGTGAAGTTTTGCTCCGACCACCTAGGCATTACGGTAACAAGCCCGCAATTAGAACGTGTGCACAGGCTAGGCAGAGTTAACACCGATAAATCAAGGCCGATTATTGCCAAGTTCACATTTTTCAAGGATAAAGAGCTGATTTTGTCAAATGCGCGCAATCCTAAAGGAACACATTTTTATATACGCGAAGATTTCTCTATGAAAACGCGACAAGCTCGCCGTAAGCTTCTGGATACGCAAAGGCTCAAAACAAACCATTTAAGCTATCCAGTGACAAGCTGCGCATTGACACTAACACCTACATTTTCGATCATTCTAGCAACATAGTTGTACTGTCTCCGAGATAGCTCGAGGCTAACACGCGCACGTGTAAGCGGAGTATATTGAAGTCGCCATCTGTATCTGTGTCTTTTACTAACATTCGAATCCTACTGCCCAAGAGGGATGAGTTGTGTTCTTATTTAGGTGATAGTGATGCAGACATATTAATACTCACGGAGACCTGGCTTTATCCTGGAGTAACCAACCAAGAACTGTTTCCAGATAAGGACAACTATAAGATATATCGATGTGACCATGTCGATAGAAGAGGATGCGGCGTGTTAATAGCGGTGAAAAATACAATCGCATCATTTCACTTTGATACTAACCCTTCTATAGAGATAACTTGGGCTGTATGCATTACTACTTACGCTAAAATACTTATAGAATCATGTTATCGCCCACCGGATGCGCATTCGTCTTTTCTTGATGATCTACGTGATAACATAGAGCGAGCTACACAACTCTATTCAGCTAATATAATATACCTTTTTGGCGATTTCAATTACCCGCTCATTGATTGGTTTACATTGTCTACCACATGTCGCACCTCATCAAATTTTCTAGAAGTAACTCTCGACTACAACCTATCACAAGTTGTTCAGAAATGCACCCGTGGTACCAACCCACTGGACCTGGTTTTTACTAATGCACCAGAAACCACTGGAGCGATTTCATAAATAGAAGGGTTTAGTGACCACAAGCTCCTCAGTTTCCAGATCAACCTACCCGTAACTTTTACAGGCTCAGTGACTAAAACTATCCGAGATTATAACCGTGGCAATTATGATCGATTTAACACCGAATTACAAATTTTCTATCGCGAGAATTTTCTGCCATCGTTTGCCTCACGGACCGTAAACGCCAACTGGATTCTTTTTCAACAAAAAATATTAGCGCTAGTCGACCAGTTTGTGCCACTAATCTGGATATCCAACGATAAGACTAACCCCTGGTTTACGAAGCAGCTTCGAACATTCCGTAATAAAAAGAAACGTTCGTATAATACCGCGAAACGTAACGATTCTGTGTCCTACTGGGAAAAATACAAGGCGTGCTTGCAAGAGTACTGTAAACCCTTAGGAGCAGCAAAGAAGAAATATTATTCCCAGGACTTGCACTCACTCATCAAAAATAACCCAAGAAAATTTTGGCAAACAATTTCTCCCAACAATAAGTCTTCTCATCGCGTCACATTACACGATGCGAAAGAAACTCCGCTTTCTGATGAAGCTTCCGCGATTGCCTTGAATGCGTATTTCGCCTCTGTTTTTACCCAGGAAGATTGTTCCAATGTGCCATTTGTCCCGGATCAGCCCTTCCCTTTCATGTCTCCCATCAGCGTCACGGCAGATGGTATCGCGAACCTCATCGCGAATCTTAAAGTCTCTACTTCCTCAGGCATTGATAACATCAACTCTAAAATACTGAAGCACACCACTGATATTTCCAGTCGCTTTCTGTGTCTCCTCTTTAACCAGTCTTTGTCATCCGGTGAGTTGCCTAAAGACTGGAAAATTGGCAAGGTAGTCCCCGTATTTAAGTCCGGTGACAGGCACTCACCCCTAATTAGACCCATCTCACTAACATGCATAGCCTGTAAACTACTTGAACATATTGTTGCGAATATATTTACAACTTATTTACAATAAGGAATAGTCCAGCAGTCAAGATGGCGGCTGTTATTCTTCCGAACACCGACACGTCGTCTCCCTCTTCTTCGGACACTTCACCATAGTTATAGCTGCAACCCCGCAGCATCGACCCCCGGCGGCGAAAGCGCCGACTCGGCGCTTGTTAGCAGGTGTTGGGCGAAAGGTACGGCTTCAGGCGAGCGACGTGGACGACGTTTGAAGATGTCGAGGGTAGCCCGTAGGGTCCAGAGGGGCTATGTCATAGGTAACGTCAGTCACCTGGCGTAGCACACTGTAGGGGCCGGAGTACTTGGGCAGAAGCTTTTCGGCCAGGCCAACGTGCCGAGACGGCGACCACAGGAGAACGAGGTCACCCGGATTAAAGCGGACGTTGCGGTGGTAACTGTCGTATGTATGCTTCTGGCGGAGCGGCGAGTCCGAAAGGCGTCGATGGGCAATCTGACGGGCCTTTTCGGCTGTGCTAATAGCATGGCGAGCATATGCGGTGGGCATGTGGGCAGGGGTGGGTACGAGCGTGTCGAACGGCAAGGTCGGTTCTCTTCCATACAAAAGGTAGCAAGGAGAATATCCAGCTGTGTCGTGGCGCGAGCTGTTGTAAGCAAAAGTTACAAAGGGTAGCGCAATGTCCCAGTCGCGATGATCAGTCAAGACATACATGGCGAGCATGTCAGTGATCGTGCGATTCAAACGTTCTGTGAGGCCGTTCGTTTGGGGATGATAGGCCGCCGTAAGCTTGTGCTTGGTTGCACAAGAACGAAGAAGGTCATCGATTACCTTGGATAAAAAGTAGCGACCTCGGTCTGTGATAAGTTGACGAGGAGCGCTGTGATGTAAAATGACGTCTTGTATCAAAAAGTCGGCGACGTCTGTAGCGCAGCTGCTCGGGAGAGGTCTCGTAATGGCAAAACGGGTCGAATAATCTGTAGCCACGGCGACCCATCTCTTACCGTTGTTAGAAAGTGGGAAAGGACCCAGAAGGTCGAGGCCGACACGAAAAAAAAGGCTCAGCAGGTATGTCGATAGGTTGAAGGAGCCCGGCGGGGTGTACGGCTGGCTTTTTCCGGCGTTGGCAGGACTCGCAAGAAGTGACATAACGATGTACGGAGCGGTAGAGGCCGGGCCAGAAAAAGCGTCGGCGGACACGGTCGTACGTTCTGGCAACACCAAGGTGGCCGGCCGTTGGTACATCATGTAGTTGCTGGAGTACGGTCGAGCGGAGATGAGCAGGTACTACGAGTAGTAGTTCCTGTCCCACTGGGTGCATGTTCCGGCGGTATAAGATGCCGTCTATGATGACAAACATGCGAAGTGAAGAGTCCGTCGAGTCAGTATTCAGGCGGTTCATTAGATCTCGTAGGGACGCGTCACGCCGTTGCTCGTCAGCCATGTTGCCGAAGGCGGAGAGCGAGGAAATGCAGATGGACGTGTCATCCGTTACGAGGTCTGGAGCGTCGACGGGGTACCGAGAAAGGCAGACGGCATCCTGGTGTAAACGGCCTGACTTGTAGACCACTGTGTACGTAAACTCCTGAAGGCGCATAGCCCAACGAGCTAGGCGCCCTGTTGGATCCTTGAGTGCTGAAAGCCAGCATAGAGCGTGGTGTTCTGTGGTAACGGTGAAAGGTCGACCACATAAATAGGGGCGGAATTCACCAACTGCCCATACAAGCGCCAGACACTCGCGCTCAGTAATAGAGTAATTGCGTTCGGCAGGGGAAAGGAGCCGGCTGGCATACGCAAGAACTCGATCATCACCGGATTGACGCTGGGCTAACACAGCGCCAATACCGTAGCCACTGGCGCCAGTGCGGACCTCGGTTGGGGCGGACGCATCGAAGTGGGCGAGGATCGGCGGTGTGGTGAGCAGCGTAATGAGGCGGGAAAAAGCACTGGCTTGGTCAGGACCCCACAAAAATGGCGCATCTTTCTTGAGAAGATCAGTGAGGGGGGAGGGCAATATCTGCGAAGTTTCTGACGAAGAGTCGGAAATATGAGCATAGGCCCAAAAACTCCTAACGTCTTTGACACAAGTTGGTACTGGAAAATCGAGGACGGCGCGAACTTTGTCGGGATCGGGCCGGATGCCAGATGAGTCAACGAGATGCCCTAGAATAGCAACTTGGCGATGACCAAAGTGGCATTTCGAAGAATTAAGTTGTAGCCCAGCCGCACGAAACACTGAAAGAATGGACTAAAGTCGGGCGAGGTGAGACTCGAAGGTTGGGGAAAACACAATGACCTCGTCCAGGTAGCAGAGGCAGATAGACCATTTAAAGCTGCGCAAAAGCGTGTCCATCATCCGCTCGAACGTGGCCGGCGCATTGCACAAGCTAAACGGCATGACTCTGAATTGGTAGAGGCCGTCAGGTGTTACAAAGGCGGTCTTCTCACGGTCGAGGTCGTCTACGGCGATTTGCCAGTAACCAGAGCGTAGGTCTATCGAAGAAAAATAGGTTGCACCATGAAGGCAGTCCAGGGCATCATCGATACGAGGAAGCGGGTAGACATCCTTTTTAGTGATTTTGTTTAAATGCCGATAGTCCACGCAGAAACGCCAGGTGTGGTCCTTCTTTGTAACAAGACCACAGGGGAAGCCCACGGACTCGAAGAAGGCTCAATAATACCTTTTGTGAGCATTTTGTCGACCTCCTGTTGAATAACTTGGCGCTCTGATGGTGAAACTCGGTATGGACGCCTGTGAATTGGAGCTGCATCACCGGTATCTATGCGGTGCTTGACTTGCGAAGTTTGACCTAAGGGCCTGCCGTCAAAGTCAAATATGTCATAGTAGGTCATGAGGAGATCACTGAGGTCTTTGACTTGAGAGGGCAAAATGTCTAAGGCAATCATCTTGGTTATGTTGTTGTGCAGTGTAGAATATGTGGCTGCGTCGGCTCTATGCGGGTTCGGAGAGACGACAGCGGGCAATTCAGGCGACACCGATGAGATCTGGCACTCGTGCGACGGTGACAGAGTAGCGAGAGCAATGCCTTGTGGCAGGACTTGTGTGCAGAGTCCGAAGTTCAGAAGAGGAAGGCACGTCTTGTTCGCTGTAACAGTTACAACTGTGTACGGAGAGGAGACGTTGTGGGCCAGTAAAACACTGGGAGAGGGAGAGACCACGTAATCCCCATCCAGTACACTGGGGCATGGTTCAACAGCGACGCAAGTTAGGGCTTGTGGTGGCAGACGAACAAACTCAGCACACGAAAGCTTGTTCTGAACCATCTCTGACGCGTCGGCGGACACAGGCAAGTCAAGTTTTACGACACCGGCTGAACAGTCAATGACAGCGGAGTGGTCAGACAAGAAATCGAGTCCGAGGATAACATCATGAGGACAATGAGCGAGAACATGAAATAGAACGGACGTCTGGCGGTCGGCAAACCTCACACGCGCGGTACACATTCCGAGCACAGCCGGAGTTCCTCCACTTGCGACACGTACAAATAGGGACTCGGGCGGCGTAAGGACCTTATTTATTCGTGCACGGAGATCAGAACTCATAATAGAAATATGTGCGCCGGTGTCAATTAGGGCAGTAACAGGCAGGCCATCCACTTCCACAGCAAGCAGGTTCTGGTGCGTAGTGAGGGTCAACAGAGGGTTTTCAGGTCGGGGGTCCAATGCAGCGTCACCTCCGGGAGCTGCATTGCTCAGTTTTCCGAGCGGGGGCGACCAGTAGGGCGGGGCGACGAATAGCGACGGGGCTGAGTTGACCGGGGGCGACGATCGTGCGGGGACGGCGAACGGCTGGAGCGTCGGACTGATGTCGCAGGAGCCTCCTCGTATTGTGGTCCACCGTCAGGAGCGTCAAACTGCAGGGGCCGGTGGTTGTCGTCACGTCGATAGCCATAAAACGAGCGAGATGGGGAAGTGCGAGAACGACAGTAGCGAGAAATATGTCCTATACCATGGCAACGAAAGCAGATAGGCTTGTCGTCCTGTGTCCTCCACTGGGCAGGGTCACGATAGCAGCGAAACATTTCCGGTACACGAGAAGGCGTTATGGAACTGACACGAGGTTCCGTCAACGAACATGTGGGCTGCAGTCCAACATTTGCGAGCTCCTCCCTCACAACCTGCTGGATCAACGAGATCATTGGTCGAGGATCATCAGATGGCCGTGCCAGAAAAGATGGTGGCGACGCCGCCTCGATTTCTCGACGCACAATGTGGACTACGCTCTCGTTGGTAGGCGGTTGACCGCATGGCGGCTGAAGATCCTCGCAGGATGACGTAGCGGCCGTGTTCGGAAGTCGCATGAAATGCTGGGCAATGCGGCGACTCTTCAGCTCTTCGAACCGGCGGCACTCCTTGATGATGTCGTCCACGGTTGAGCAGTCTTTAGACACGAGTAAATTAAAAGCATCATCCGCAGTTCCCTTGAGCAAATGGCTTACTTTGTCATACTCTGTCATATTGGTGTCGACACGACGGCGAAGGGCCAGAACGTCAAGGATGTAGGAGGCGTAAGATTCGGTCGACGTCTGTGCCCGACAGGAAAGTTCTTTAGAAGCGGCCCGCTGGCATGCGACGGCTCTACCAAATAGGTCACGAAGCTTCTGTTTACAGGCGTCCCAACTGGTTAGGTCAGCTTCATGAGCCTGAAACCACGCGCCATCATGAGCCTGAAACCAACCAGCATGATTGTAGGGTCCCACCGATAGACCGCTGCAAACCGCTCGTACTTCGGAATCCAGTCATCGACGTCGATGTGGTCGGTGCCGCAGAAGTTCCCGGGATCTCGCGGTTGAGTCAATACGACCGGCTGTACCGGCTGTACCGGAGTCGCGGTCGAAGCGGCAGCAGCAGAGTTGCTTTCTGTCGACATGTCGGGGCTGTCCAGAACACGTCCGCTGCGGAGTTCCGTCTTGCGTCGTACCCATCACGTCCACCAAAATGTTGCGAATATATTTACAGCTTATTTACAATAAGGAATAGTCCAGCAGTCAAGATGGCGGCTGTTATTCTTCCGAACACCGACACGTCGTCTCCCTCTTCTTCGCACACTTTACCATAGTTATAGCTGCAACCCCGCAACAATATTACAGCTTCTCATATCTATGATCACCTTGAATCAAATAACTTTTTTTTCTCTAATCAGCATGGCTTCAGGAAGGGCTACTCATGTGACACTCAGTTATTTGAATTCAAGACTGACCTTCACTTTATTATGAACAGTAACGGTCAAACCGATTGCCTCTTTCTCGATTTCGCCAAGGCTTTCGATACTGTCCCTCATTGTCGTTTAATCTCTAAATTATCTTCCCTTTGCGTTGATTCATTAACACTGTCTTGGCTACGCAACTTCTTGTCTTCCCGTCAGCAATTCACGGTGGTTAACGATACTTCATCTAACATTTGCGATGTCACGTCCGGTGTTCCCCAAGGCAGTGTGCTGGGTCCATTACTCTTTTTAATATACATCAACGACTTGCCCGCTAACCTTTCATCCTCAGTTTGGTTGTTCGCGGACGATTGCGTCATCTACCGCAATATTCAATGTGTTGACGATGATTCCGCTCTCCAAAATGACCTTAATCTAACCTTCAGGTGGTGCGAAACTTGGCAAATGTCCCTTAACGCCTCTAAATGAAAGTTAATATCGTTCACTCGAAAGCGCACTAACTCATCATTTCTCTATACAATTAATAACACCGTTGTTTCAGCCACCCCATCGTACAAATATCTCGGCGTTCACCTTTCATCGGATTTATCCTGGACTACGCACATTGCAGCTATCTCATCAAAAGCCTCCCAATCTCTCGGCTATCTGCGTAGAAACTTGCGCAACGCTCCTTCTAACGTACGTGCACTATCATATCTTACTTACGTTCGCCCGCAACTAGAGTATGCATCATCCACATGATCACCACATCAAGATTACCTTGTCCGTATGTTGGAAGCCATCCAGAATAGGGCAGCTAGATTCATCTCTGGTAACTACGACTATCATTCAAGCATCACTCTAATAAAACAAGACCTCTCCTTTCTGTCACTACAGCAACGCCGCGTCATTGCCCTTTTATGTTTGTTCCATAAATACATTTACAATAATAAACTTCACTGTTTGCCGCTTCATCCTCCTCTGCGCACATCTCGGCGCATTCACAACGCACGTAGTTTCATGCGCATTCATGGTCACCAGCTGGCATTTAACTCATCATCATTACGTCGAGCCATAGCCCATTGTAACGGTCTTCCAGATCACATTGTTTCAATCTCTAATCGTGAAACTTTTCGTGATAACCTGATTTCGTTGCGTTTTTAGTACTGTATAACTTTGTTGCACCTTGCTGTTTATAACATTTGTCTTGTTTCTTTTTTTTCTGTTCTTAGATTTTTTTTTTGCTTCTTGTGTGCATTTTTTGTTGCAGTGTATATACTGATGCCCCCCCTTACTCAATGCCCTTTAACGGGCCTGTAAGGAATTTTCAATAAATAAATAAATAAATAAATTATACTGACTCATGCGGCGGGTTTTTGCCGTCGCCGTCAGCTTAACCGCTCGGACACAACGCATACATCCTGTAACCTTCTAACGGCGAGCTATTTAATACACCATTTCCCGTTGGTTGCACGCACATCTCAGAGGTGCTTGAGCGTGGCACAGGAGCGTTCACTTTCACCCGCGAGATGGATATACGGCCAAAGGGCGCGTTTAAGCGTCGCCTCAGCCTTATTTTGCCGCCGGAATGGAGCTACGCCTTCGGTTCCCTACATGGTCCTAAAGGGCGTGGTCGCCCCTGCTCGCGCGCTGATCTCTGTTATCGCAATGTTTGCGTTGAAGCCATAGACCGCACGAAACATAGAGTTTCCTATAAGTACACTAGAGGGAACTCTGGCGCTAGTGTCTATGGTAACTGCAACGCACGGCGCTTCAGCCAACATGGGAATGATGGGTTGTACACAAATTTGCCTAGTCTTAACTAGTCTTCGTTCTTTTGGCTCCGTGTGGCCTGAATCCGCTTTGCCGCAATACGAAGTTCAGCAAAGGTTTAGCACTTACGCTTCGCCACGTTGACCTTTTTAGGCTCACGAATGCAAATCGGCTCACGAAGTTCACAACGGTCCATTCTTTTATCCCAAACAGAACCACAACACAACAATAAACAAAGCCACAAGTGCGTTCGAAGCCGCAAGCACGAAGACTAGGCAAATTTGTGTACTACCCATCATTCCCATGGTGGCTGAACGATCTCAGCGCCAGAGTCCCCTCTAGTTAATTTTAGGAAACTCTATGGCACGAAGGTCACTTCGCTTGCTGCAATGGCTGTGTTTACTAAAGGAGTGAGCTGGTAGCCGTAGGGCATTCCAATTTGTCCCCATCGCATTCATTGCTTCGGCGGCAAAATTGGTGATTTTTGAACAGGTCGCCGTTGGTCAATGCGGCGTTCGCACAAACTCAGCCTGGCTTTGCATCACCGTTGAAAACCAATTTTTGGAACATACCCTACGCCAAGGTCAAAATTACCCTACTTTACCTTACACAACTTTTTTTTTTATTACCCTACGTTTTACCCTACACATAAAAATAGCACCGTGTAACAATGATAACGTACTGACTATGCTGTACGAGGTGCTGACGTACGGGGATGCTAGAGTCGGTAGCGACTTCAGTGGTTTGAAAATTAGTTTCGAAGAGAGACTAATCAGCATGAAAGACAGCAGATGAGAGGAAAATGCGTTCCAGTATTTGTATGAGAAGAGCGTCGACTCAAAGTTGAAAAACAGATAGGAGACTTATCAGCAAGCACATGGCTGGCAGTGTAAGCGACATGGTAACAAGGAGCGTTAAGCAAAGCGTCATATATATATATATATATATATATATATGTATATATATATATATATATATATATATATATATATATATATATATATATATATATATATATATATATATATATATATATATATATATATATATATATATATATATATATATATATATATATATATATATATATATCTGTAGGCTAAACGAGGGGTGGAAGCATTGTACAGAAAATCGTCTGAATAGCTACGGTAAGGGTAGAGACGAAATAAGCAAGGATGTATTTTATGATAGGGAAAGCGCTCCGCTATCTAAAGGGACGTCGGGTTGTCTTAGAACGCATAGTTATATATCGAGATAAGGTAAAGGAAAAACATGTATTTGTTACTGTACATGCGTGCGGAAGGTAAGAAAAAAAAACGGAACATGTTTTAATTGATTGTGGAAATATACACTAGGGTGTATGTTAGGGCGCTAACCTACATGAAGCCTTGGGTTTTAGGAACACAATTGGGAAGGTGAACAGGTCGGCGATATAAATAAGTAAAAGACGATTGGAGGATTGGCAGCCGAAAAGTAGGCAGAAAACATAAGCTGGAGAACAAAGTTTAATCGGCGATGAAGCGCAGAAAGTTGGGCTGTGAATTTCTAAGTTGTGTCAACAGAACAATAATTCAGCTAGAAAAGATCAGGCCGTAATCATACTACTACTACTACTACTTATTATTATTATTATTATTATTATTATTATTATTATTATTATTATTATTATTATTATTATTATTATTACACTAGCCCAATTAGCCGTGCTACTGCAATTATTATTATTATTATTACACAATCTTGAGCTTGGCGGAGCGCAGGTCACAGCCCCGTTATAAAAGGGACGCTATTTCATACATCCATCCATCCACTGTCACCGAAAACACTCGCATGGTTCCTTATCCATTCACCTAAGGTGGGTGGAAGGCGAAAGCCTTTTCTTTTTCTTCTTTTTCTCAGGCGATTGTATTTAGCGACCCAAAAGATTTCAGCACATACTGTGGTTTTACATTGCCTCGGGGATCGGAAGCTTTCAGCACCTCTCGTGCCTCTGAGATCGGGCCCACCTATGACCATGCGATGATCACATGTGATGACATCATTTCACGTCATATGAGGATGTCACAGGGACGCCACAATGACTTATCACGACATCAAAGATTCTGGCGATATTTGACGCCTGGATGACGTCATGAGGCGTCGTCGTTATATCATGGTTGTTTGCAACACTCGCGTTGACGCCGACAATCACTTTTCCTGTTTGATGAGGTGTCTAAGCCTTTCGCCTTGATAACTGAAGGCGACCACCGTTGTAAATTTTAAGAGCCCCTCCACGCAACCAACAAATGGGAGACGACAGTGTAAAAAAAAAAACATCCACGAACAAAAAAAAAAAAAACAACGACACATCTAGCACAGGGATGTGTGACGTATTATCTTTCATCTTTGCCCTGTGCTGGAGACATGTGAATTAAAACAATTCCAGACTTATGCAAACAAAGGCTTAGTTTTCGTTTCTCTTCAATAATATAACCCTCGGAAATGTCGCACGGATCTTCTACATGTTTCACTGATCAGTGACGAGCAAAATGTTGAAATGACCCTACGCCTTAGAAAATCGTATTACCGTCCTGCTACCCCACGCTGGCCGAAAAATTGCAAAATTACATACAAGTAGGGTAATTAGCTTACGGTTGGTAACCCAGCTTTGCATAGCATGAGTTAATGTTAGTAAAGCCTGGCTATTTGTAGCTGAATAACGTTAAGACTAGTCAAGATTAGTCCAGCCATTGATACCGTGTGACAGCTAGTCAATACACCAGAACACAGCGAGTTCGGTGTGTGCCGCCATATTTAGGCAGCACGTCGCGCCATCTGTCACAAGCGCGGCGAAGCAGCACCCTGAACTGCCAGGGTAGCAGACGCTCCGCAATTCAAACGCGAAACTTCCCAACCCGAGTCCGGCTGTAAGCATGTTCCGCGCTTTTCTTTTCCTGGAAATATGGGTTCTTTTCTTGTGAAACGTCGAGAAGACCTTCCTCGACAGTGCGGAACGTCTACAACACGTGCATTGCAGACTGCAGAAGCAACTTTATCAGGTACGTACAATCGCGATGGAAAGAAATTTGAACATCGAAAAGCGTGGCTTTCGACTCAGTCGAACTGCGACATGCCTTGACTATCGCTAGGCAACTTGTGCTTTCAGCCGGCGTCACCGTACCGCTAGAATCCCGCTCCGGCTTGCGCTCATGCACCGCATGTGTTTATCGATTGCGAGTCATTCCTGGCACTCGGAACACACACGCGGTTCGAAAGTGTCAGGCAGAGCAAGATTTTATAGTACTACGGTGACGCCGGCTGAAATCACAGATGGGCCTAGCGACAGTCAAGGCATGTCACAGTTCGACTGAGTCGAAAGCCACGCTTCCCGCTGTTCACGTTTTTTTGCATCGCGATAGTACACCGTTACATTTGTACTAAACGTGCGCAGTTTGCGTGCACGCGTGAGTCGTAATATCTTCTATTATTGGCCTGCGAAAGAGTACGGCAATGATTTGGTGCCGCATGCTACAGGCATACTGCACGCAAATTACTGCTGTAAAGCGAAATAGCTGGCGTCGCGCTTGAATACATGCAGTAAGTGTACTTACTCGTACACTTTTACCGGGCTCGTAGTTTTTCCTGTTGATTGCAAGTATCCACTGACGGCGGAGCTAGGCGTTTTTCGTTGCGGATGGAAAGAAATCTGTGCAATATTAAAACACTTGTGGTGTCAACTTCACAGACAGTGCTGAGTGATATCTTCCTCTTGCGCTGATTGTTTTCGCATCTAAAGACGCCGCAGTGGTGCCCAGACGACTTCTTGTAAGCGGGAGCGGCGTGAATAGGCGCTTTCTCGTATTTTAAGGTCCCAGACACACCGCTTGCCATGTAACAGATACACGCCTTGGCAGTTCAAAACAAACATAGCGTCTGGGTGCGAGAGTATGCCGCCGAGAGCCTAGGCGCCTGGGTGAGAGATAGGCGTGCTCTGGTGTATAGCCACTCAAAAGCTAATAGATAATCGATCAATTACCAATAAATTCCAGAGAATGCTTGGTTGAGCATAGCATAGTTTAAAATGCATGGACAGTACCTTGCAATGGCCAATTGATAGGTAATCGATAACCGGTCAATAACCAATAAATTCTAGAAAATGCATGCTTCAGCTTACCCCAGCTCAAAATGCATGATAAGCCAGAAAGTGCGCCCAGCTGGGCTTGGCATCACTAGGCATTTTTGGCTGTAATGCCTGAATATAATGAGCGAGTATACTCTACTCATTTACGATTGTATCCGAAATGCATCATGCTCTTCTAAAAGCTCGCCTGTTTCTTCCTGTTATGGGAAACGTGCAGCACCAACAGGTGGCGCAACAGTCCACTGCACCAATGCGCCGCCAGCGCCACGAGTGGCGACTTGCGGCCACTTCACTTTCAACTGGCATGCTACGAATCGTCGTCTCTCCGTCAGTTACGCCCGCGTTGTATGCAAGTGCGTGTGCGCGAAGGCAACAGGTTTGATAAAATGGGTAGCCGCTTGCAACAATCCGGCGGGTACGTTTATGAAGTACATGTTGTAGCTAGTTCGGTGTGAATTTACTCTCCACGCAAGTTAACTGATATTTTTACAGTGCTGAAGAAACCGAGTGGCAGCCGGCAAAGTGATCTCGAGACTGCAGTCTACACTTCGTTGGCGGAAAGCCATTGACAGATCCAGCAGTTCTCCCTCTTACGCAGCTGCTGTTTTCCGCCGTAGCGCAGTTTGTCCAGTGGCGCAGTTCGTAAGCAGTAACAGTAAGGAAGAAGCCCCTCACGCCAGGGAAAATACCTCGCGTACCGCGCGAATTTAAAAATTTATTTCCCCTTTTACCGCCGTTGCTCTTGGCAGCACTGTGCGTGCAAGAGAAGCCGCGCCACGCCGTTCCATTGTGCTACGTGACAGCTGCAATATCACGTGCAAAGCAGGCACGCGACAAAATTACTCAACGACTCATGCAGCCGAAACAACGTCTAAAACGGAGCAGAACTACTGCACAGAAAACTTTGCGGAACTGCCACGCATTACTAAATACAACGCCTGCAGTTCGATCACCGCACGTTTTACTTGCGCGCATCACAAGGGGTTGTCTAACACATGTCAGACAGAAATGTCATCGTTCACTGAGCAATAAGCAGGCAAAATGACAAGAAAGAATGTATACAAACACGGATGGTGACGGCCTATGCTTCGAGCTGTACACTGCGCGGCCGCACGAATCGTCCTTTCAAAACACTGCCGCACGTCCATGCTGTCTGTCGCATCGAAAACATGATTGAGTCCGTAAATTTAAATCCTTTCTCTTCGTTTGAGGCCCGAAAAGAATCATGGACTGTTAACTTTCTGAAAGCCTACCCATTTTATCAAACCTGTCGCCTTCGCGCACACGCGCTTGCATACAACGCGGTCGTAACTGACAGACAGACAACGATTCGTAGCACGCCAATTGAAACTGAAGTGGCCGCAAGTCGCCACTCGTGGCGCTGGCGGTGCATCGGTGCTAGAGTTCCTGTATATGCTACCTTTCGGTAGCAGAGTTGCGCATCTGTTTTCCAAACGCCGCTAGCAACCATGCCCTGCAGAGAGGCTCATGCACAGGCTGCGCCCGGAAAACATGGCTGCGCCGCCGAAAACGGTTGCCGTCCACCTAGAATCTATCAAGTCACCGTCGTACGCTCTGTAGCCCGTTAGCTACGAACTGGTGCTTTTATTTGCTTTAGGTTCATGTCCTTAAGCTTCGACAGCAAAGTATTTACGTCGACTCGGCACCGTTTTCGAAAAACATGCTGAAATAATCGATGCTGTAGGCTTAGCGAGTGGCGTTGGGTGCTCCCGGAAGCTCGGAAGACATATATTACGTGTTTGTCAGTTGTTCTTTATCCTCCATAGCTGGCGCCACTTGACGTGGCGGCAGCGGAGGCGCTGGTTTTCGGCATTTCCGGCTCTACGATACGCCTTTTCGTTACCGGATAGACTAAAAAACACTTTTGTACTCCCATGGCACAGTCCCGAAAGCAGGTGTTTCTTCGTTCATCACCGGTGGTTGACACGCCAGGCACGTCGACTGGCGATCGGCGACAGGCTTAAGAAAGTCGCCTGCAAAAACAGAGTGCGGCTTCACCGCATAGCTATGGTTGCTAGCGAGGCAAGATGGCGGATCTATGCGCAACTCTGCTCCCGTAGGGAGCATATACAGGAACTCTAATCGGTGCAGTGGATGGTTGCGCCAGCTTTAGGTGTTGCACGTTTAACATATACGCAAAAATCAGTGCGTCATAGACTCATGTTTTACGCCATTGGCTGATTTCAGCATGTTGTGCTCGGGAGGTACTGCGGCCGCCGCGAGAGGCCGCCACGTGTGCGCTCGCGCGCACGCGATCGCACTGAAAAGTCGCGCGTTCGAAGAAAAAGAAGAGTGCCCACGATCACGAGGCGCGCGTGACGTATTTTCTTTCCCCGCGCCATCCCTCCCTGCTTAGCTTCCAGTGCTTTCGTCGGGACGAGATGAAGAGAGGAGGAAGCAATTACAGCGTGCGACAAATATTTGTAACTCCGCTCGCACTGGACGGATTCTAAAGATTTTTGCGGTGGTCGATTCGTGAGGCAATAAGCTCCTCTAGTGAAGCCATTCCATGGCTACTTGGAAAAGTGTTGACTTTAAGAGCTTGCAGCTGTGCTACATGATACGAGCAGGTTCCTGTTGTGAATTGTGAAAGAGCAAAATAAGGGAAGACTAATTGTGCTGTCGTGGTTCATTTTTATTCATGAAAGCAATGCTGCAAAACCTGTCCACGCTGTTTTGAGATAATACTTTTCTCCCTGTTCTCGCTTCCTTGCGGCGACCTGGGATATGCGACCTATGCAATATTTTATTACAGGCATCCAGCTATGGCGAAATACAAAAAGCGGACATGTGAAGATCCATCGAGCTCTGACCAAGGCGCTGCAGGAACAAGCGGAATGAAGAAGAGGCAAGGTTCTGCCGCTTTCAAGGAACACGACAAGTTAGTAACCCCTTTGCATCGGACGTCTCTTAACTGTTATCCTAAACAGTTTATGTTGGTCATTCACCCCAGATTAGGGCTTTTATTGCGAGAACAGTGACGCCGACACTGCCTGCGCATTTGTGCCGCCCGCGTCGCTGCCGGTGTGAGGTTCCGTGTAAAGACTAAATCGATAACATTGCCCCGCGTGTCGTATGTGCTACAGCGACTTAAAGGGGTGGTGCCATCAAATTTCGAGGCAATAACAAGCCTGTTGTCGGTTTTCTCTGTATGCAAGGACACTCCACACGAAAGGTACGACACAGCAAACGTTTAGAATATATTTTAATTCCCTTCCAAAGTGTACCTAAATGCTCATTCTCTCGATCGATGCCCATCGCTAGCGCATCAAAACTGATGTAGATCTATAGGAAGGACAACGAAAGTTGTAGTGACGTGACACCAGATCTGTAGTGGCGTGAGTGACCTCCGTACCTTCGCCACCTCCGAAACGTACGTACCGGCAGAGCATCGGTAGCTACATCACTCGCAGACTTTAGATCGCTTCCTGGCTAAGTGCTGCGCATCTTCGCGCGAGCCTTGTGTGGCCACGTGACCAAGCCTCCTACGCTGCTACGTCACTGCCCAACTTGGCGCCCAGAAAGCGGAACCGAAAGTTGTCCGCATAAATAAGGCGATATTAAATTATTTAGCGAGAATGCGTGAATCTTGGTGCGTGTATCATAAATTTGGTGGCACCACCCATTTAAAGCGCGTGAACGTGGGCGGCGATTGCTGCTCAAGCGCAGAGGAAACGCGCCGAGCCTCTTTCGTCGCGTAGAAGGCCCCCCAGAAGAGCAATGGGTTGATGAAGAGACTGCATGGTTCCTGGAGAAGGGGCGCAGCTTGCTCGGCCGATCGCGATTGGACGCTCTCATCTTTTGCTTTCTTTTCTTTCGATTGGTTGCGTACTTGCTCTCTTGCTCTCTCTTGGTAAGCAATTGTCTTTGCTGTCCTGACGATGACAAGTCCACCATTGGGAACGTTAACTCAACGACAATGCCTGTTCAACGTGTTCACAGCACTGAAATCGATGATTCACCGGTCAGTGAACTTCAAAACAATTGATTGCGCGTCTCTGACACTTCGGCTTGCGCTTAACAAAGGCTCGTTAAGCGCTCTTTTATATTTTTATCATGAAAAACCTACCAAATCGCCCACCAATCTACCTACATGTATCCTCATTCAGTTGCATCGCACTTAGTCCTGGAAGCATTCAGAATGACCCTCGCCAACCTAGCCCCAGGGCGGATCCTAGAAGCCATCACTTCTCACATAGGCAGTAGTCACACTTGGAACCCTCTCGGAAGTAGGCTTATAAAAATGCCCAGAAAGAGTTCGCAGAAACGAGCACTTCTCATTGCCATGATGGTCGGTGTACAGCGCAAATACTCTTCAGTTCAGCCCAGTGCTTCTATGACCGTCATCTTTTGTAATATTCCCACTGTGAGTTATAGGGTGAAACGCCAGATTTGAGTCAAAACTCGTGATGCACTTGCATGAGTTTTGTTCTTACGGCGAATCGCTAAGCAGACTAATAAGGGACGATTGTTTTCTATTCGTCTTAACGCGGCTCATGCTTATTTGTCGGCGAAACTATGTAGAACGGGTCGTGGCTAAACTTAGCGGTAGTCGCCTTTATTTACGTTGTGTGCTACCCTAATATATGTCGGACTGTGATAGGGAACGTCAACATTATTTTACGACAGCTGTCCAGCTATGTCTGTGTATGTGCGTGCGTGTGTGTGTCTGCCTGTGGGTGTGTGCGTGTGTGTTTGCGTGCGCGTGGTTGGCCGTGTTTGTGTGTGTGTGCGTGTGCATGCGTTCTTCTTTGTCCGCGTTCAGACATGTTCAAACTCGTTACGTTTTTTGACGTGTAACTAGAAAAGATTGACAGTGTGACTGTACAGCTGTTGTAGGCATAGCCAGTGGAACTGGCATGCAATGGTGTTCGTAGACTGGTATTCAACCATTGTGGCACAGGACAGGGAGTGCAATACTTATTGTACTTACCAATCTGAAGCGCATCATATGTAGTGTGAAGTGATGTGCAATATAGCAGTTCTATGTGCTTTAAACCTGGAACACAAGTATTTCTTATGCAATAAAGGACTAAAGTGTTCAAACATCTTTCTGTAACGGTATTGTGAGGTTCGTCCTTTTGATAGATGAAGTGTGATACTATATAGCAAAATGAAGTCTGATAAGCCTTGTAACGAAAAAACAGCGGTACAAGACAGGGACGGAAGGGACACACACACACAAGCGCTCAGCAGCCGCCTCAACAAGGATATTATCGTCGGCGTGTTTAGCTTTGCTGACGCCTCTTTAGTTGTTTTAAGCACTAACGCACGAGGTTTTTATCCATTGTATCCAAGACAAAAGAACTGTTTTCTGAGTGCATCCATCCTTTAGAATTCACCCATGAAGTTCCGGTTGAGGGCGTCATTAGATTCTATAAAAGCGCTCTATAAAAGAACAGCGCTTCCGCTGCACCGAGAAGTGCTACTAGGCACGATGTCTCAGTTGCACCCTGCAGTGGTAAATACTCGAACATTTTACACTTAGTAACCGCGCATGCATTGTAACTCTGCTGCTGGTGGAGTCTGCTTTCTAAGCCCAAAAGCTGCGAGATGGCTGGATCTCGCGCTGTGCTTTGCGTCTGTGTTTGCCGATTTTTAATGGAATGTTATACATAATCTTTCTGCTAATGACGATACGGCTGCCGTGATATATCTTACATTCACGTTTCTTATCGTCACTTACAGGGCGCCACACTACGTTCTCGTATTACTAAAGTGGCCTCTAGGAACATAAAAAGCTAATACTAAAAGAAGGAATTCTTTCTAGTCTTTTTTTTAGGGGCGAAGCTCCTGATGCCATGGGTCGTGCGTCCCCTGTAGTTTGTAGTACGTAGTAGCCACCTCGATTTTCAAGGTCCTGTGTGATGACGATGACGCTACCATCACGGCACACCACATGGAATGTACCCACCATGCGTCATAACGATGACGCTGATGACGATGACGATCGCGATGCCATACAACACATGGCATCGCGATATGGTCTCACATGCATATCGTTTGACTACATGCAACCAACCACCATCCGAGGAACCTGCATCCATCTCGTCTTTGCAAACTTTCGACTACGACCCATCCAGGAACCACTCTCCCTCCATTTCACCGACCATAAAGCCATTATAATGTCACGTCTTTGATGATGTACGTGGCGAATTTCACGGAAGATTCGCGGTTTACCGATGAACCTCCGGAGCTTCGCCCACTCATCATCATTCACTCCGTGGATATGCTGTGATTTTTTTTTTCAAAGCTATACACATTGGCAGAAGAAATGAACGACAAGGTTAGTGCCTTAATGCTTCAAGGACCTGACTAGGCGATGTAATCTGGTTCTGGCAACCAGGTAATAAACGAAAACAAATACACCCAAGTTAAAAAATGCAAAAGAAATTGTTGGGTATTTGTAGTGGATACTCAACGCAAGATAAACTATTCCCATTCAAAAATCAAAAGGAAAGTTACATACAGCGGGAGGCAAACTGAGAAAGACTCCCACAAATATGAACTTTTCTCAATATTGCAACACTTGTTTTCCTTACTTTGTGTTCTATCTTAGCTATTGGATCCATGATAAGTGATTCCTGTACTGCTTTATTGCAGGCATCCAGCTACGACCAAAGCAGAAAAATCTCAAACAGAATCGAGACCTGGTCAATGCTCTCCTAGAATGAGTGGCGTGAAGAGGAAGCAACGTTCTGCCCCACTGACTGCAGATAAAAAGTAAGCTATCCGCTAGCAAGAGCTTTGCAAGAGGCACATTTCTCATAGCAGGTGTACCCAGATAGGGCTCGAGAGCTCTAAAAAAACACGGCCTTCACGTCGGTTGCGAAGAAGTATGCGCGTCATCTACTGGGATTCCGGCCTTTGCAGTTAATTATGGATCAGCATCCGCTACACGAGGCTTCAAATCTCCGCGTCTTTGGCGTGCAAATTGCTGCCACCGGATCTGCAAGCCCTTGGGTCAACAGTGTAAAACAATGGGTTTCAGAAAAAACAATAAATTTGATATGCCGCATTGCGAAGAAATGGAATACCGCTAACACGAACGTGGCTAGCCTCCTTGTTCGTTCCATGTTGCAACCGAGGCTCGTCTACTACGCCCAATTTTAGCGTCTCACGGTGGCCGAACGGGCTCGCCTGGAGGCGATTAAGCACGATATAATGCGGGCCATAACTGGACTGCCGCGTATCATTCCATTGACAACACTGCAACAGGAGTCCCAACGCAACACTATAGACGAGTTAGTACAGCCGTCAGCACGTTTAACACGAACGCTTCGCAGCGTGACCTTAAACGGTTTGATTGACGCCAGCGCCGCCTAGCTTTGGGTTCTGTTGCCGTAATGCTACCAATACATGCCGACATACTATCCAAGCATACCGAGGTATTTTCTCGGCAATAGCGCCCAGCCCTTCGCGGTTCGCGTCAGTCAAACGAGATCATGCCACGCGGCTGGGCGTTCGTGTTAACCGTGCTGACGACTGTACATCAGAGTCGCTGTGCTCGCACCATTAACATCAACGTTCTGTTCTGCCACTGCATTGGCGTGGTAAAATGTTAAAGAATATGACGATCCAGCTTGACAGACTACAACTTTCGCAACATGGAACAGAATGCAACGCAGTGAATACAAACCTTGGTCGTCTTTACAGCCCGATTCCACGCCAGGCGAACGTCGAAAGGTCCCGCTTTTATATTGCCGGTGACCTAGATGATGCCACTGTAGTAGCTTATACTGATGTCATTGTTAGTGGCACCTCCATTGATACCGCTCTTGTGTACCCATTTATACCAAAGGCTGGCCAGACATGCTGGTATTTTGTGGATCCCTAACCACCGGCCCACCTTGTTGATCCCGGTGCCATGCGTGAAAGATTGGCATCGCTGCTTCCTCGTCTTCAGCCTGATAGATGTTCTCATCTGATCATTCGTATACGGACTCGGCGCAAGCTATCCACGATATACGTGCAGTGTATCGGTCTACATCACTCTTGTATAGCACTCACCATCTTGCTGCCTCCGCAACTGAGCGGATACGCCTTCAGTGGGTGCCTCGGGCCGCTTTGCCGGACCTTGTCAAAGTTGATTCGGCAACACTCTAAAAACTGCGCAGGGTATCGCAGGAGTAAAAAGGCCGATTTACTCTTCAGAGTGTTCTTCTACTCTCGCAAAGCATGGGATGGAGTGAAAGCATTGTTCACTCGCTGTGAAATGAGAGAGTGGCAGGCCCATATACTCTTCAGGCAGGAGAGAGCAAAACGCGGTTATACTCCTGCTCCTGATATATATATATATATATATATATATATATATATATATATATATATATATATATATATATATCGAAGTGCCGCACATCGCGAGTGATGACCACTCCTTAATAACCACACATATATGCAGTAAAGAGCATAATATTTGCTTGTTGTGACGTTGGAGACGACTAACAAAAAGAACAGCGTTTCCAGCGCCTCCCAGCAAATTTAAGCTCAATGGAAGGCACTTGCAACTTTTAATATCCGCGTTTCTAGCTTGGGATTTGTGTAGTTAAATAAGCGAATATGACCTCATTGAATCGGTCATGATCGAAAGTAAATTGAAGCGGTTATTGCATTCTTCGTATATCAATAGGCATTCATGTTTTTCGCACCGAACCTCACGCACGGAGCCTGCTGTCGTAAGCCTAATGTATACGGTACGGCTACCGTGAAGTATTATGGCTGTAGTCGCGGAACGTGAACAAGAATGACCGAAAATGTGTCCAAGGGGGGTGAAGAAAACCGAATTGTTCAGTGTGCAGTTGGGTTCAGTGTGCAGTGAATTGTTCAGTGTACACAGAAATGACGGACCGCTTGGCGAGTCAGTGCGAATGCCGTGCATACCTTCAGTTACGCTAATCGTTTTATACTGCAAAACGTGTCGGATTGACGTTCCGATCTCGCGAAGCACAACACAAACACATGAACTACAGTACGTTTGGTTGTCGGACGTGCGGAGACACTCAAATTTGCGGTTCTAAACAAGAAAATTAAGACAGATCACGGACATTGCTTAAAACATGAAGAAATAAACCCATATACACCGTTGTCCAGCGTGGTGTAGTTCAAATGCCTCAATTTTCTGTTTTATGATCCGTATGTCGTCTTTAAATGCTAACAGCACTATCACTGATGCCTTCTTTCGGTACTATAGGCGTATCTTTGCCGCTGCATTAGTTGACGTTAAAAAGTTCAAGGACACTTTCCTTAGCCGGATGCCTCGATTGCCTCAAGAAACGAAAGAGGCGTTAGAGGCTCCTATACGAGTTGCTGAAATTGAAAAGGCAATAGACAATCTCGCTCCTGGAAAGTCACCGGGGCCAGATGGTCTAGGTGCGATGTGGTATAAGGCATTTAAAACAGAACTTTCATCAGTCTTGCAAGCGGTATTCAAGGAAGCTTATAGAACCAAAGCATTACCTCTGTCATTTTACGAGACACACACTATTCTAATACTGAAGACAGAGGACAAAGCAAAATTAAAATTAGTTACTTCGTATAGGCCCATTTCACTCACTAACACCGACTATAAAATACTCATGAAAATATTGGCAGGCAGATTGCAGTCAGTCATTACAGAAATAGTTGGTGAGCACCAAACGTGTGACATCAAGGGACGCTCAATATTAACGAACACACACACGACGCGCTGTGTCCTTGAGTGTTGTGATGCATTCCACTCTGCTGTTGCGATCCTCCAGCTTGATTTAGACAAGGCGTTTGACTGTGTACCGCATGATGTGCTACACGCCATACTTGAACATGTTAATGTCGGTTCGGTGATTACAGAGGGGGTATTCCTGGCGTATAAGAACTGTACTACTCGATTAATTGTTAACAAGATCCCGGGGACTCCAATTAAGCTGGAACGTTCTGTAAGCCAGGGCTACCCAGCAAGCCCACTCCTGTTTGCACTGTACATTGAGAGCTTATGCTTGGCCATAATACATAACGAGACCATTCGCGGTTTTAGACTGCTTGACGCAGAAGTAAAGGTTTTGGCATATGCTGACGATGTGGCAGTGTGTTGTAGCACCAGAGAGAGTGTACAAGAGACAGTTACCGTTGTTAAGAAATTTGGAGAAATTACAGGAAGCAGGGTGAATTGGGGAGAGTCTGGGAATATGGCACGGAGAATGGCCATCGACCCCAGATACTTATGCTAACGTTCGGTGGTTCAAAACTCCAGTAAAATACCTCGGTGTGCCTTTCGAACACTACAAAGATGCCAATGAATACTGGACTGAACAAATACAGCAAATGCGCGAAAAAACAGCGCAGTGGAACGGCACCTGTCTCTCAATGTTTGCTAAAGCCACTGTATGCAGCACATTTTTCATGAGCAAGTTATGGTATGTGATGCAGGTGCTGTGTTGTACACGTGTGAATGTGCAAAAGTTTCATCGGATATTCGCGGTATTTGTATAGGGCTCCACTTGGGAAAGATGTAGTAGGACTAATCTGTTCAGAAGAGTAAAACAGGGAGGACTCAGCCTGTCACACCTATTTGTGCGGCAACTTGTTAATCGCTTTATTTTCTTTCGGGATGTTCGATACCCCTTCTTGAGAACAATATGCCAATTGCGCCTCTGTCGTGTGCTGCCTAACTATGTCGTAAGCACCTCAAATATGCCCGGAGCTACGCGAGGTTTCTTCAAGGAAGTTGTGGACAGCGTCCGCTTTTTGTCAGTTCGGTTTTCAAATGAATACCTATTTTCAGTCAGGCGAAAGAAACTGCATAAAGATATATGCGACATGATTTTTCCGATACCTATGTATAGGTTAATTAATAGGGAAGGCGAGGGCAACAATGTTCTGAAACCTGTTAAAAAATTACACCATCTCCCGCTAAAGGGAACCATGTGTAGATGTGAAGCAGCGGGCGCTAAAGCTTACACTGGCGGCGGGGTTGACGCTGACACTCATCGCAGCGTTGCGCAGGAGAGAAAACTGGGGAGGCGCAAAGCAGGCAGTGATGGAGCAGTTTTTCCTACTAGAACATGCCAATCGCTGCTAATGGGCAATGAGAGACAGAAGACTCCGACTGGACACAGAGATCCGCACTCCGCTTTTAGTTAACGCGCACGCTGCGAATTTTTATTGTTCAACAACGCACAGGAGAAATCTCCCACCGGCACCACCTTGGAGGTCAACATCCATTGCTATATATACGGGATGGCCAGTGAACGGTTGTGCAGCGCGAGCAATCGGTTTTTTCAACCAAGAAACTCGCTAGCAGACGCTGCCGGCGTCGGCGTCGCGAGGCGAGAGAGGGAGGAGCGTAGGAGAGGAGAGAGAGGGGGGTGACACGCATGCGCAGTGGGAGTGTGAACGCCGTGGGCAGGGATGCGTAGAGGAGAGAGGGGGGAGCGTAGGAGAGGAGAGAGAGGGGGGGGACGCGCATGCGCAGGGGGGAGTTAGACGCCGCGGGCAGGGATGGAGAGAGGGGGGAGTGTAAGAGGGGGAGAGAGGAAGGGAGGCGCATGCGCAGTGCGGGTGTGGTTGCCGCGGGGAGGGATGCCTAGAGGAGAGAGAGGGGGGAGAGGGGGGTTTTTTATTTTTATTTTTTTAACTGTTTGCGCATGCGCAGTAAGGGTGGGCACGCGGCACACCACCACCACCACCACCACCGGATTAAGCTTCGCCATAAGATGCTTCACATCTAAAAAATGCAAATTCAGCCAAGCGCAAAAACGTTTTTCTTTAAGGTACATTCCGGCACCTTGACGGTTAGGACCTTTTTAGAAGATCGAGGGTTTCATATGCCGTGGGGTTCAGATTGTTTTTTCTGCAGAAAACCAGAGACGATAGATCATGTATATTTACATTGTTGGGAAGGGGTCTATTTCTGGGATGTTTTACAAAGAACGCTTAAAAAAGAACTTCCCTTAGACTCACTTGGCATCAGGTTTTTACCAATAGAAAATGAGGATGGGCTGCCGTTTGATGTGATAATGCTTCTTGGCCTACATTGTCTATGGCGGGCTAGAATGGCTGGTTTTCACTGCGACCCTCACAGGCGACCTGCACACGTGCTTTTTCGCGATAGCATGGTTCAGTACATTGATGTACTGAAACAACAAGACTTTGTACCTGACTGGCTTTCCAGGGTTGAGCCCCTGGCTTACCTCAAGGAATTCTAATCGTGTAATTCCTCATATCTGTCTTGACATTGTTGACATGTCGTGACTGTATTGACATTGCTGCAGTGGTGTCTGTTATTGTAGGAAGTGTCCGCTATTGATACATGTGACGTGTTAAGAAACTGGTAATAAAAAAAAAGCGTGGTGTAGTCGGTAGCGCGTCCGCTTCGCAATCACATGTGCATCTAGCGGTCGTAGGTTCGAGCCTCACTCGGTCATTCTTCTTTTTTTTTACGAGCTCTTTTTTTTGGCGTAGTGCTTGTTATTAGCCATCATTACGGTCCGCACCTGATTAAAATTGTTAAAAGCAATTCTAAAGCCCAATTTTGGCCCGAGAAATGCTATTTTTTTACGTGCGGTGTACTACTACTCCCTTGGGTGGGGTCATGCTACTCTGCTTCGGCCAGAGTTATGTTACTCTGTTGGGGTGGAGTACTTTGACCCTCTATGGGGGCATTACTATACTCTGCCTCAAAGAGAGGTGATTTACTCTGGAAAAGAGAGTTAAATATGGGACAAGAAAAATCTCTCCCGAAGAGAGTGCCCGGCACTCTCTTTGTTCTTAGAGTGAACCCCCCCGACAATTTACCGGCTTTCCTGAAGATGCTCACGGACAGATGCTCCAGGAAAAAGAAAGCCGAGCTCTTATACCTCCATGTAAGTCAGACCTCCCTGGTGGTTTAACTCGCCGTGAGGAAGTTACGTTGCGGAGGCTTCCTGTCGGGGTCGCGCTTACGCCATCTGTGACCACCCTTGGGGCGCGACATTGCCGCGGTCCTTCTGGTACATCGCGCCCATTTTGTGACGCCCGAATTCGGTATTACACTTTATATAAGAAGCAAATTTCCATCTGTATTGACAAGACCAATTACTATGCCTAAGGGTAGGCTTTCGAAATGATAAAAAAAAAGAAAAAGAAAACAGGCGTTACCGAACCTTTTGTCGAAAGTCCCAGCAACGCAAGTCGTTCAACCCAGGTTTCATTTCTTTCAGAGATTGCTTTGTTCTGTTGGGTATATATTCCCTGTTTTGTAAGTTCTTGCATCGCGATCTGCTTTGAGCTGTAGCCAGCGCCCTTGAAACTCGACGTTTCACAGCGCTGTGTGTATCTCTCAATGCCGTCCTCGTTCATAGCGCTGTGATTATGCTGCATCCACTAGTCCGATGCTCAGATTTAGTGACCCATTGAAATGCTTTATCTAGTGCTCCACGGAGCCGATCCTTTACTTCCGTGCACACTCTTAGAACAAAAGGAGTGCTTTTACGCCCTTTGCGAGAGTTTTGGCTTGTCCCGCAGGGCACTCCTTTTTCCGGGGTGAAACTACTCTCTTTAGAAAGAGAGTGATCCAACGCCCTCTTATGGAGTACAGTACTCCGTCTGCGATAGAGTGAAAGCACTCCCACCGAGAGAGTAAAGCTGGCACATTGAAATCGCTCTGGTATAAAATTAATCAAGCGCAAAAAAGAAAGACAAATACATACGCGCACACATCCACGCAACCAAAACACGCAGAGCGCTCGCGATTACAACACTTAGATTAAAGAGAACCTTCCCGCTGTCGTGACGGGAGATGTTGATGAAGGCGTGATGTTTGGAAGCGTTTCGCTACACTGCCAGTCGAATACTCACTCGAATCCACGCCTGCAGGCATAAAATCTGTCCAAATTACGGCGCTGCTAGTCAATTCGTTATGTGACTACGCAGCGGGCTCCCAGAGAAAGCAATACAATAGACTTGACGTGGCTTTTGCAAGATTCTAGGTCATACAGCCTGCAGCGCTTACGCGTGGCGTGCTGTTAATAGGCGGCCAAAGCGGCTGCAAAAAAAATTTTTTTTGGCACTGTAAGAGCGTCTGACGGATTTATATCATTGATACTTAATTCTGTGGGTAATTAGAATACATACATCAGTGCATACATACATATACAAATAATACACAGCACTGGATTCGAACCACTGACCACACGCACCGAGAGCAAACACGCTAACCACTACACCACAGAGCCACCGCATGCTGCGATGAGTTTTCTCAAGCATATGTATTCACAAAGTGCTTTGAAAAAAAAAGGGGGGAGGAGCTTGCAACTTGTGTTCTTGCATCGTCAGCGTGCATTGCGCCTGCATTAAGTTCGTAAATAGATTACGCGGCGTCATGAACTCGCGGAGATCTCCGTTAGCACCTTATGCTCCGACTTCGGTTCGTCGTATGTCGTGCCGCAAGCAAAATGATAAACGTGTGTCCTTTTGAGTGTTCGCCCTAAATTGTGGATGTCTTTCTCGCCCAGAATTCGCAGATACCAGCGTGACAAGTACCTTCAGGTAGCGAAAATCACCATAGGCGTGCGCACGAGGGGGGGGCAGAGGGGGCGGCCGCCCCCCCTAGTCCCCTTAGAACCTACGAGGGGGGGGGGGGCGCAAAGTCTGCCCCATACATTGACTTAATACGGAAGTGGGGCGCTGCGAAGAACCTTCGCCCCCCCTGAACGGTAACCCTGCGCACGCCTATGAAAATCACGTATGTGTATTCTACGAGCGTGTGCTGTTGAGTGATTCTGGTTATTTTTGCCGCGAGCCGCAAGTGTTTTCAGTGGCACCAGTGCGTTCTCAGCTGTTCGTAGACCATGTGCTATGGCATCTCATTGTTACATAAGTCAATGCCTGAGTTACAAGGGTATTTTAGCGTTTACATATACAACCATGTGTATTTATTGCGCGCGTACGTACTGTTGCGGGCTGCACGCCGGGTCAGCGGCACCTTCCGAGCAGTTAGACGAATATTTCCACCATGAGCACTTAACGCGCGCTGAGGTGCGATATACAGTGCTTCTCAATTAGTCATAGTCAGTATTTAATTGCTTTTATACACGGAGACTAGCTACCTTTTCACTAAAGAACCTTTACTCTTCACTGTCGCGCAGGGGCGTAGCCAGAAATTTTTTCGGGGGGGGGGGGGGGGGGGGCACCGCCTTGATTTCGAGAGGGGCACCTCCTTGGAATGGCCATTTTTCGCTCTGTATGCCATGGCGAAAAAAAATATTCGGGGGGGGGGGGGGCACGTGCCCGGTGTGCCACCCCCTGGCTACGCCACTGCTGTCGCGCGCCATTATAATGAACGTCGTAGGCGTGCACCAAGCTCCACTAATTCGCGAGTGAAATGTCTCCCTAATAATAACAAGATAATAATGTTGCGCTTTTCTGTTGCGAACGTCCGCGTGTATTTGGCGGTCCTCATGAAGAAATTGTGCAGTATTTGCTAGAAAAATGGCGTAATTGTATGCCTCAGTGAAACAGCTGTTCTTCTGAAAATAACGTTTATATTTCGTAGGATATCTTTTGTCACAGCAGGTCACAAGTGGTACCACGAGCACTCGTACTACCTCGTGTACCTTTAGGTGCGGCCAAACTCATTATACAAATTATGCTACCGTTGATAAATGATCAACCCATCCATGTTCGATGAATGTTGGTCTGTTTCCGTTCACTGCCTGTCGCTTATTTGCATATTTTGCAAGAATCATCTATTCAGTCCATCTGGTATAACACAAGGATTATCTACAGTATCCCCCCTCGAACAAAAGATAAAAGCGCCCCTTTTCAAGGCATACTGTCCACTACAAGGGGCCCCATCTGATTTTTGGTATGCTTCACCGCACAACTGATTTGCATTGCGGCGGGGCTGACTTACGTTTTTCCATCCCCATGAGATGGCTGCAGATCTTCAGTTGCCGTTATCTTGCGACATATGCAGTTCCCAGGCTTGCATATTTGAGGAGCAAGCATAGCTAGAAACAGGTGGAATGTGGCTGGAGACCGCACAACTTATTGACAAGCTGTTGAGATCAAACTGGCGTGACACTTTAGTTTGACCATTATTTCGCACAGTGAAATAAAGGGCACCTATTTCACAATACATGAGTTAATTTATGGCACCATCACGTCCACTGTTCATTCCACAAGGGGTTTTCGAAACATACGAAGCTGAGACCCACTGATCTATACGTCAGTGTTTGAACAATTTCTTTTGCACATTACAAGCTCTTTTTTGTTTGAATGCACTAGAAATTCTTAAACATGAATTGATACAAAAAATGTGAATTGTAGTACTTTATTGGAATCAAAACTAACATCCATAATGTCAATGTAAAAATACACATTTTCATCTACAGTACAGAATGTATGCTCATTATTGAACACAGGAAACAAGATACAAAGCACAACCGAAAGTACAGAAAAAAAAACATCACAAGGCACAACACATATACTTAGCAATGCCAGTATGCATTTGAATCCAAACAGACGGCATGCACAAGGGACTTGGTGTCTGCTTACAAATGAAGGCAATTCGATAAGTCAATGAAGGCTTACAACACTTTTGAGAAAAATGCGACTGTGGAATAGGCATGGTAGTGTACAATTTCTTTATATTGCATTAGTTTGCCCTCAGGCGTGAAACATGATACACGACTGTGCAGTCAACTTTGTTGTATAAAGACCTGTGGTGTCGACCATAGATCCACCTGCCAAAATTTGTAAACACGCTTGCCTTTGTTCACATATTTTCATATGATGATGCAAATTTCTAAAATCAAGCTTGGGAACTAGGCATTATTTCACAACCATGATTCGCCGGAATATTATGCTTAAGTAGTAGACCTACAGTTATAATATTTTCATGCCAGCTAGTGCCGTGCCATCATTTGCTACCGGTAAAGTAGTTGACCATTTTTAATAGCTGAATTTATGGCTCATGCGAAACTACCTCATGTAAAATGAATCCCAATACCATGAATGGAAAGTTACGTTAGGCAATAACAAGTTTTAAATTAAAAATTGCCTATCAGTACTGGTGGTGGCTTGACACATTAGAGCCAAGGACTGGATATGCCATGAGGTTGCATAAAAATTGAACAGGCTATAAATACAGGTTGTAAAACAGCCAGGAATTAAGTTCAGTCAGCTAAATGAGTTTACATCCTTTTTCACACACACAAAATTTTCAAAATGTGTACTCTTATTGGAAAGTTCGGACACAGCATCGTGCATAACACACTGCAGGAGTCCAAGTGCTGGCAATCCTAAACGCTGAGTGATGTACAAGATCGTCAATATAGTGTACTGTAAGGCCCATGAGTGTTCGCAGAACAGGCTGTCCTGTAGACGAACAGGTGGGCCAGAACTCTCGCTGCTTCGCCAGAAGTGTCTAGTCTTCCTGAAAAAAGATATCAAATAAAGAAGTGTATTAGGCTTTCTGCATCCATACAAATGAATGCCCTACAAAAGACTAACATGACATCTCTTACTGCAGACTTTTTGAAAAAAAAACATCACAAAAATACAAAAATTGAAACGCTGCCTTGAGAGATCTCCAACGAGTGCAGCATGCTTTTATTATAAAATCTGAAAGATGTAGCAATATGATACAGAAAGACTGAGCTCATTGCTAGTCCATGTATTTCTGCCATGTTTTGATACACATAGCAAAAGAACAAGGTACAATGGCTAGTGTGCAGTGTTGCTTGTTGTTTCATGGAGGCAACTCCTACAAGAAAAATAATTCATTCACCCTCAAAATTTACTGCAAGTTCAACCAAATAAATTATTTTAAAACTTGGGCTAGATGGGAAAAGATATAGATATATACTTATGAGGCATGCCACAGTGCACACCCTTGATTCTTTAATGTACATCTAAATCTAAAACCATGCTAATGCCAAAGCAACACCTAGACAACATTGTTAGTACTGCACGTGTATCTGACTAAACCAACAGTGTATACAGCGCCTGCCTATAAGTTATGCACTATCCTGCTGCTGCCAATGACGAAATACGTATTCTCTGAAAATTTTCCATCCTGCTTACTGCTTGATATTAACTTAAATGTCACCTAGCCATCACACTCGACATGCAATAAACATAACTATCAAGTCTAAACGAATGCAAAAATTTTCCTAACCGTGATAACTTAAATCACGAGGTGCATGGAACCAATCCTTTTTTAAGTGACTCAGTATTTCACGCCGCACTGATCAGCTGTAAAGCACGCCAGTACCTATATCAGATAACTGGCATAAATTCACTTTGACGTCCATGCATGAAACACTTCTTTAGCTCTTAAATTTATTATCCTAAAGCACTCGAACACGAAAAATTAATTCAGCACACAATACACAAACTGACAGTGTGGATAAGGCTTTTCTATTACTACGGGAAAAAATATTTCACAGTATTACGCTGTAAGATTTTTGTCATTGCTGCTCCCATTTAATATTAGCATTAAAAACATTGCTGTGCTTCCTACACAAAGTGACCTTAGACACAGGCTTTAAAAGGTGTCATACTCTTCTTTCCTGTAAAGTTTTTCTCTGTTATCTTTTACCCTCGTACGCCCTTCGTTTGCACAGCATGGCCAGCCAGATTAACAGCTGGCAAACATGCCTGTGTTACCATTTATGTCTTCCTTTCCTTCTTTCAAATAAAGTCTTGGAGCATTTCGAAATATACACATCAAGTTCAGTAGTGTAGCATTGCCAACTGCACAAACATTGATAACCTTCACACTACACAAGACTTCATGAGGGTCTAGTTGGCGCATACCGACAAAAAGTTACTTAGCGCAAGAAAAACGCAGCACACAAGGAAGATACACAAGGGACAATCGGTTTTCCACTGTATCTCCTTGTTATCCGGTGACCTGCGTGCTACTGCTTTCTGGCGCCGCAGTAAATTCAATATTTACATTCATCAAGAAGCATGAATGTAGGAAGCTCACACGTCGGTTACAGAAGTAAACCATAACAAATGACTAAAAATGTCTTGTCCTTGCCAAACACTGTTTTTTTAACTGCCATAATGTTTAACGGCTGCTTAGCTTTTTTTCACAACTTCATAATAGTCTTATGCAAGACAATTATTTACGATTGTCCCTCTACCATCACGATTGCGTTGAGCTGACTTGCGCTGATGTGACTGCATTAGTCGGGCACAGCTCACACATCTTCAAATGGCTGAGAATATTCACATGAAATCCAGGAAGGTTCCAGTGCTGATATATGTCACTAATTAAGTGACAATACCGTAAAATGCATGTGCTTCACCATACACGCTGTCACTTAGCAGATGACTGTCACATATCGCCATAATTATATCCCTGCAGCAGAATTTATTCCCACTAGTCAATTAAACTCAACCTAATAACGTCATTAGACCATGGTATGATGACGATGATAATGATGCAAAGGAAGGAAGGAAAATAACTTTATTGCGATATTGATGCAAATGCTTTTTTTTTCGTCTTAGACACGGAAAAAATGTGTAATGCAAAAATGTTATGGAAAAGCATTCTCACTAATATTCTGGGCCTCGATAAAATTTCCATAGTTGCACGGCGGAAGAACAAGGGCGCCCAGTGCACTCTGTATCCAGCGTAAATTCTGCCAAAACATGAGCGCCGGGTGATGCCACAGGTTAATAACGCACACAAGTCGACACTGAGACTGAAGAAAAGCACAAACACATCCAGTATGAATACTAATAATAACATTAATATTGAGGGTTTCACGTGCCAAAACTATAATATGAGGCCAGCCTTAATGAAGACTTCAGAAGCCTGTTCTTTAACGTGCACTGACATCGCATAGTACACGAGCTTCTAACATTTCGCCTCCATCGAAATGCGACCGCCGCGGCCGGGGTCCAACTCGCGACTCAGGGCTTAAAGTCAGGGGGGGGGGCCCAGGGGGGGCCCGGCCCCCCCTTCCATTTTTTAAGGAGGGGCTCGGCCCCCCCCTTCGCAGATCAGCTATAGCACTGATGCACCCATTTGACAAGCGCTGGAGTGGATTTTTTTTTTTGCATTAGTGATGTGTACGGAGAAATTATAACAGTAATATATTTATTTGTAGTATAACATTCTTAAGCATTTGTTAGCAAATTCTTAAGCATTTCTTAAGCAACGTTGCGGCCGGGGACCGGCCTTCGTCAGGGCATACATACACCTCCTGTATGCCCTGACGAAGGCCGGTCCCCGGCCGCAACGTTGGCAATAAAGCATCGTTTCTTCGCTCGTCGTCCACTTCACTTGAGCTCCTATAATACTACCGAATCCAGGAAGACCTTCTAGACATACCATATATATATATATATATATATATATATATATATATATATATATATATATATATATATATATATATATATATATATATATATATATATATGGAGGTATGTATGTCGCCGCCCTACGAGGGCCCCACCTCCAATGATGGTAGACTTTAAGCCCTGCTTACGGGTCAGCAGCCGAACACCGTAACCATTGTACCACTGAGGCGGCCAAGAATGACAACTGAATCAAATGAAAACATAGTTGGCCTTAAATCACTTATTACGCCATGATAACCGCGGGCTTTCGCGTAAGGGCGTATTTTCTGCAAACACGCTGCCGCACTCACGCTTTATGGGAAGCAAATAAATTATAACGCACAAATTGACTTTATCGAGGCGCATGCGAGCTTCGATAACTGGCCGTGCGACGTCTGTGCCTTCACAAAAGCTTTTTAAACGCGCATCAGGCATCACACGTATGTGCGCCTAATGTTATTTATTGTACTTTACAGGCGACACAGCATGCACTATTACACATCTGAACGACGATAGCACGCGAAGCAGAGAAAACAGAAGCACCACTTACCGTTCATATTCCCGACTGTGCCGAACCATGTGTTGGCCGGGCACTCAGTCACGCAGTTGAGTCTGCAGACAATCACAAAACCAACGCGCACACAGCACGGGCTGTTGCACTGCCGTCGCTAAATGCGGTTCACGTCCAGCGTCGAGATCACAGTCGCGCACACACGTACACACGCCGCCGACGCAGCTGAGCAATCACCAAACTTCTACAACTGAACAACGCGTCAAAATGGCGAAGACAACGACGGGCGACGGCAAATTTTCAGGGTTTCAGCCTTTCAGCTGCTTCGGGCGCGCGCACGTTTCTCTTCTCCCTGTTTCGCCGTTTCTTTTTTTCTTTCCTCGCACGCGCATGCGTCGTACGGTTCTGTTATCGTGCTTCTGGCGTTTCTCTCTCGCCGTTTCGCAGCCGCTTGATGCAAGTTGCGTCTTTTTTTTTTTCCCTATCGCGACAGCTTGGTTTCGGCGGCGTTGGCATGTTTGGCTTTGAGCGAAAAAGGAGCTTCTACCGTGAGCGAAAGTTCGTGCTAGATGCAATTAAATATAGGAGCCAGAGGCGCGTTTGCACTTTGCAATTTGGGACGGTAAACCCCAACGATTAACTGATTAAAAATGAGCATTTTATTTCTTGCGTGTTACGGAGGGGTGCACATATGAGTGAGATGTGCGTGTTGTTTCGACTACTGGCGCTCGGCCCCTGACAAGCACACCCCTGTGCTTGCACAGAACGGTTCAGAACTGCCGCGGGCACAAATGCTTGTGATAACTCGCTTAAAGTACGAGCAGAGCTAGGTAGCAGATTATGGGACTGCATGTTTACCAAGCCGGGATGTGAAGTCACCGAAACACTACTGGCGTTCGCTTTGCGCTCGCAAATACAAGTGCCAGCAAAGCTTGCCGAGCACAAGTGGTCGTGAAAACGCAGGTGTGATGTTTGGGAGCGCTGGGAGTGTTTCAGTACGAGTGAACATAATCGCGTGCATTTACGATCCCGGATTCTTTGGGCATGTCAGCGGTTTTCGACACGACACGTTGAGGAGGCATATGTTTCGTCGTCCATTCATCGAGAACCCAGACCGCTACGTGAATTCTAGCCCGGCCTGCGGCAGATCCCCAACGGCTTTCCACGTCACGGTGGAGTGCGCCCCGAAAAATTGTTGCTTCCCCTCCCTGTCATCTTGCGTCCCTTCCGCACTAAAATGTGGGGTGATGCCCTCAGCATGCGACGGGCTTCTCGAGAGCCTCCAGGCGTTCAACGGGCCCGTGTCGCCAGGACCCAGGACGATCCCTCCCGCAGGATTGATTGAATGAATAAAATATTATTATCATAAAATCAGGTTATTTAGTTTATAATTTTTGAGTGAGTTACGCTGTGCATCAGCGCGTGGCCTTGAAGCGAAGAACGGATACCCCGTGACAAGCCGCGCGAAATTATTAGTGGCGTTGCAGATGCGCACGAAGTTACAGTGGACGCGTTCGTCGGCTTGTCTGTCCGAATGGCCTTCCTCAGCGTCCCAGGTCGAAACGCAAGGAGCGCGCGCATTTGCAAGCAAAGGAGCACGCGAGCGTCTGCCGGTGGTTTAGGGGCCTGGTGTTTCGTAACCGGGCCTAGCCGAGCTATGCCGCAGCCATTATTTTAAAATAAAATGTTTTCTCTCTCGACTGAGCGACAGTCCGAGATACAAGACTGCGCGGACTTATCTTTGCAGCTTCTCCAATGGGGAGAATAAGACGAGTAAAACAAGCTGTGAAACAAGCTGTCGTATGGTAAAGGAGTAAAACAGGCACTGAACTCTCTTGCGGTTTGCCGGAGTAAAACAGACACTTTACTCTCTTTTCCCAGAAGGAGTGAAAGCACCCTTTCACTCCTTCTGGCCAGAGAGAGTAGGGTGACTCTCTGTAGAGAGAGTATAATTTCTTACTCTCTCTGCAGAGAGAGTAACAAAGCTTCTTTACTCTTGCTGCTGTAGTTTCAGTTTTTGGAGTGCAGGGTGTCACTTGCTCATACGGTCACCGCCAGATCACTCCTATATCATGCGCATAGGCGTGCGCACGGGGGGCGCCGAGGCC
This sequence comes from Rhipicephalus appendiculatus, assembly GCA_030522465.1. Lineage (NCBI taxonomy): Eukaryota > Metazoa > Arthropoda > Arachnida > Ixodida > Ixodidae > Rhipicephalus > Rhipicephalus appendiculatus. The sequence continues at coordinate 108,610 of JALIZH010023868.1, read as the reverse complement.
CCCCCCCCCCTAGTCACCTAAGAGTCAGCCCCATACATTGACATAATAGGGAGGGGGGGGCCGCATTTCTTCTGTTTGCAAGAAGAAGCGCCGCAGCGGGCATGCCATAAATTATCACAGAGTACAACTTTCTAATATAAACAACGGCACTCAAGTCAATAATTGAAAAGTTAATTAACGAGTTTTTCTTAATTAGTCGCAAGCGTTTCATGTTGACTGCGGCAAAGTGTTTCCGCCTCGACGTGGATTTGGTGTGCGAAAACGACAGGGGGGCTTACTGTCATAGAATTTTTATAAAATATCTGTATTGTTTAAAAAAAAAAGAACACCCTGTATAACTGCTTCCATAATTGCTAGCGAACACGCACAAAGGACGACATAGAAAGAAACAGGACAAGCGCTAGCCGTCCTTTGTGGACAAGTGCTATGTCGTCCTTTGTGCGTCAATCAACACCAACTAGCCCAGCTCAATGCTTTAACCCTGTATAATGCTGCATCATGCTGGTCTGCGTTGGAGAATGGTCGCAATTACGTTTCAATTATAGTGCTTTAAAAGCGGGTATGAATTACCGATGTTTCGCCGTAAAAGAAGGAATCCAAAGCACATGTAATTCGTTACTTATTTGAATTACTCCCAACAGTCACTTTATTAACCGCATATTTGGCCGCTGCCGAATAATAGGATAAATCTGAATTTGCATTTTTGGAATATAGTATTCTTCCAATGGGAAATGTTAACTCGTATTTGGAATATTGGATATGCACACGCCCGCGCGATCGAGTCTCTCTTATCTCATAAAGGGGGTAACGACGCGCAGTGCATTCGTTGGATACCTGCAAGTTTAACGGGTCACTAACTCGTGCCCGTTTAAGCCTCTAGGAACATAGACGCGACCTTTTGGACCTGGGCATGGTATAGACATCTCCAAGGTGGCCTTATGACGCCGTGTTCTAGTATAGCCTCGCATAAGCCCCTCACCTTTTCGTCATTCTGACGAAACACAGCCTGTACACGGTGGCGGGCAGCGTGGTGTTATCTTGAATACTGTGATAAAATCCGCCGCTGTGACTATGTGTGCGCTATCGTGAACCATCATCGCGATAGTGAACGACCTCTCTTTCATAATTAATATGTGCATGTTGCACAACAGGTTTCTCCTGATGGCTATTCCTGCCACTGCTGCTTACGCTTTGTGCAAGAGTACTCGCCGGCCGTAAGTGATCTTCCTTCCCACACTTGGCGCTGGATGCTCGCTTTAGAATTTCTAACAATTACTTCAAGATCGTCGGTTACAGTGTGTCGTATTAGGTTCGCGTCGGTTATAATTATTCTAGCTAGAGATTCACTCTTGGTTGATTTCCGTTTTCTTTCCTTTTTGTTTTTTCAATTCGATATGCCTACTCCGAAGTATGTCTGCTTTATGAATATATCCGTTAGTTTTGAGAGTGATCAGCCTAGCGGCTCAAAATTTGTCGTGAAGCAGTTTTGCCAACTCCGAAATGAAATCATTTATTTGATTTTACAGCTAATTCTTCAATAGATATCTATTTGTGCGAAGTTATATATTTTATGACACGAGAAAAGACTCCAGCCACTTATGAAATTTCTGCAATTCTCAATGTGTATTTCTTTCGAATGCAGGGTCCATGGCGAGGCGAAAATGTCCCATGCAGAAAAGAAGGCAAAATACTCGACCAAGAGATCCTCGCAGTGTGGCTTGTGTAAAAAAAAATTCAAAACAAGGTCGGCCCTGCGAGAACACTTGTTCATTCACGCAGGTGTAAAACGCCATGAATGCAATGTATGTCACCGGAAATTCACGCGGAAGGGTAACCTCGTCATCCACAGGCGCACGCACACGGGCGAAAGGCCTTACGAATGCTTGTCATGCCCTGCCGCCTTCACAACAAGTCATACGCTAGTAAGACATATCTTGACGCACACTGGCGAACGTCCTCATCAGTGCAACGAGTGCGGAGAGAGATTTGCCCTGAAACAAGACCTTGTGCGCCACACGCTGACTCATTCGCGGAAGAAAATGTTTGGCTGTCACGTGTGTGGCCGAAAGTTCTCCCGCAGAGATGGCCTCCAGTTGCATGTCCGTACGCACACCGGTGAGAAGCCGTACGTGTGCCACCTGTGTCCAGCTACATTTGCACGCATGTGAATTCTAGAAGGCCACTGTCTTGCCCACACTGGTGAGCGACCTCATAAATGTGACATATGTGGCAAGAGCTTCACAGCAAAGTCAAACCTTTCTAGACATAACCTTATTCACTCAGGTGTAAAAAAAATTCACCTGTAAGTTCTGCAGCCGCAAGTTTATCACTAAAGGAGAACTTACGCAGCACACCCGAACCCACACAGGCGAGAAGCCCTACTTGTGCCATCTATGTCCTGCTTCATTCGCGCAGTATGGTGCGCTACAAGCGCATGTTTTCACCCACACTGGTGAGCGGCCGCATAGGTGCGACGTATGCGAGAAGGCTTACACCAGACGAGGAGACCTTATGCGCCATAAGCGCATTCACTCATTGAACATTTAAGCTTGTGTGTCGATTCTTTACCAGCACATATTGATTCAGGAAATAGATGCCCACACGTAACACTGTTGAGAAGCAACACAGTGTGTCTCATGTCCGCGTCACTTGCGTGGAAACATTGTTCGAAAAGCACGTACGGCCTACACTGTTGTACAAAGGCCAATACACCGTTGTCACTACCGATAAACTTGTTATCAGTGGTGGAGTGTCGCTGTCATCAACGTTGCGGCTTCCCTGTGGAAGCCGAGACGTTAATTTTCTACGACACGATTTGGGTCTGCCTTCCGTTTTCCTGCCACAGTGATGTCGCTTTCAATTGACACTTCGTTTGCCACACGTTCTCTCACTGCCATTGAAGCTCCCGAACATGACGATGTGTGGTGGTTAATGGCGCAAGGGTCGGTTATGCCTATCGTGTTGTAAGAGATTTCAGCTGGATTCCGCATGAAATGATAAAATGACGTGTAAATGTTGGGTGTAACCTGGCTGTATAACGGCCTAAACCAGGAAGTTCGAAACATGCGGTAGGAAATGTGGGATAAGACAAGGGGACCAGTTCTGAAGTATTCGCAGGATTTTCCACGAGATCTAGGCATTGATATTGTAGCCTTGCACATGAATAAAATGACTTTGGGACCGTTGCGTGGAGTTTTATTCACAAACGGTTCTATACCCACATCGGTAAGCCTGTCGCTTCAAGCCGACGCAACACAACTTTTCACTAACCCTACTCGCCCAAACGAGGCGGTAGTAAAGCACGTGTTCAATTCAGTTGCTACCGGCCGTGAATGTGTTATCTGCGTGCCAAGAATTTTCACTGAAAAGGTTCGGATGGCGCCAATCTGTGCCATCAGATATAACTCCAAACACTTTGCAGAAAGAACCGTCCCCATATTTTCATGCCTGAACACTGTCCAAAAGCCACAACGTGTGCAGCTTGCACAGTAAGAGATTTTCGCTGCGTTGCTTTCTCATGAAGCACATGCTAATATCGTACTCATCGAAAGATTTCTACAAAGGCAGAAGGTGAGTGAGTGAACTCTGTTGCAATGTTGGGCTGGTTTGCGGTTCGGGCTAGACCGCACAGGTCGAGGTCAGATGACTAATTGATGAATCATTAATAATATCTGGTGTTTAACATGCGAAAACCGCTCTATGATTATGAGACGCCGTAGTGGGCGGTTCCCTAAAATTTGACGATCTGGTGTTTCACACTGTACACGGGCCTCCAGATATTTGCCTCCATCGAAATACGATAGCCACTTTCGGGTCAGCAGCTGAGCACCGTAACCGCTACACCACCGCGGCGTACAGGCCAAGAGACCTTGTCTCGCTATTATAGGCTCCGTGCAGATGTAACTCATGAAGGTGCCTCTAGCGTCAACAAGCGCAGATTTGACGGGATGCTCTAAGCCGTTCGCACAGGGGTGCAATCGCGGAAAGACATTTTTTCTGATGGCAATGCTTTTCCTGCTTTTCGTGCTTCGCCAGTTGTCAGAGCGACGGTCCGTCCGCGTTATCAACGCGATCAGCTAGCCGCGAGTGTTGGACAATAAGAATAGCATAGCATGAGGCATCGCTCCGCGACAGCACCTCTGCAGCGGCCGTTACAGTGAAATCGCTGGTGTCGTCTGTTTCAGGCTGCCGTCGAGTTTGCTGCCGCGTTAGCCCGAGGGTGATTAGCTTTTAAGGCCCAACCGCATGCGCGCGATTTTCGAGCGACGGCGACGAGCGACAGCGACAAACGAGCTCCATCGCTCTGTCGCGTCGCGACGGCTACAACCACATGTTGGCGACAAAGTGCCATTGTTGCTAGATTGAAAATTATCGCGTGCATGCCGATAAATTGCGAAAAGAAGTTTAAAAGTAGATCGATGATAACATGCCAAATTTATTACTGTGTTGTGTGGCATAAGAGAGCCATAAAAGCGTTTCGCGACTTTCTTTTTTCGCAATCTTTTGTTTAACCTCGACAGAGTGCCCAGAAGCGTACGCTACGACGGCTACGACGCACTTTGCATGAAGATTTGGCATTGCAGCAAGCTACTACCAAAACATCAAAACAAACCGTTGATAACGAAATTAACGACAAAATACGGCCGCTGCCTCACTCTCCGCGTGAGATGTGGCTGTAAACACGGTAGTCTATACCTTGCTATCCTTAAATTACGCTCGGATAACAAGCATCAAGAGCAAATTGCAACCGAAGCGAGGATCAGAGGTGCCGCCTTGTTGCCGGAAATCGTCACGCTCACTTCCGGGCGACAAGCGATCGTTTTTAGTTTTCCAGAAACGCGCGACGCGACAAGCGACAGCGATAGATGGGCCTCCGTGAAAACAGCCAATCCTGTCGCTCGCCGTTGTCGCTCGAAAATCGCGTGCATGCGGTTGGGCCTTTAACGTTTAGTGAGCGAAGCGGCCCGCGCTACACGCGTGCAGTTTCGCTCAACGGGCTCGTCGCCTCCGTTGGTTGTTTTCGCCAAGAATTTGATGTGAACGCGTTCGTCTGAGGGTGCACGAAGTTTGGCTAAAAAAGGCACACAAGCTAACACTATGGTTCTCTGACGGCTGCTAACAATTTACTGTCTTTTGTAAGGAAACGGGAACGAAAACGCCTGAGGCGAAGCAGCAAAGCACGGCGCAGTGGCTTGCCGGCCGCCGCTTGCGTCGTCTGGTCCCGTATACCGTCAAATCGGCTGCCGTGGCCGCTTTCGCGCTGGAGGCGGCGCGCGACTGTGCACGGTGCCTATAGCCTCCCTGGCCTGTTGCATAGCCCATTTCTGGCCTCCGACTTCCGAGCTAAGCAGCACTAACCGTCACCGATCTAGTAGGGCCCGAGTAGAATTTGTTGATATTGTGACGTGCTCGTGACTTTGACGAAGGCAGCATCCGGCGTATTGAAGACGAAACTCTTTATTCGGGCGAATTTGCGCCCGACAAAAGAAAAGTCAAGCTGCAAGCAATAGACGCTGTACACTTGTAGTGGCGAACAGAGCGTCGGCCGTCGATAATCTGATGTGCGGTTGCGCGTAGGCATTTATACATGCGGCATCGAACATTTGAGTCTTATCGCTGGTGGCCGCGCTAGTTTCAGAATAAACTCAACTGTTCGCGCTCTCAAGGTCATCAGAAGATTCGAAAATAATCTGGAGGGGTGCCAGGCGTTCGTTCGGGCGCAGTTGGCGAACGGCTGTGGTTATACGCGTGACAGACCGGTTACATAGAACTACAAGAATAATACTAATAATAATTTGGGGCTTACGTCCCGAATCCAAGATTCGGGACGCTATACTGAAACTATACTGATGCTATACTGAAACGATTTATTGGTTTTATGCAGACTTGTATTTTGGCTGCGTGGCATCAAGCTACGACATGAGACGACAGCCCAGGGCCCCGAAGTGATCCGCACTTAATATCACTGATGAAGCGCCCTTTCGGAATGGGTGGCCGCACCGCTGCGAGCATGGAGCTTTACCTAAACAAACCGCCAAAACCAAGGTCTAACCTATTTTCTTGCGTCCCGCAGTGCAAAAGGTCACGTGGTCCCTCATGCATTTCCCTAAGGCGACCAGAAGGCGAAAGCCATCTCCTTTCTTTCCTCAGTCGATCGCACTGACCCCGCCCGACAGCTTTCCGCAACGAGTGTGGTTTTGCACCACGTCCATGATCAGAAGAAGTCGAAGCTTTCTGTGCCTGCGTGATCGGCCCACCGAAAGTGGTGTATCGTTGCAGAATGCGACTCCACGTGATGCGTCATCCTAGTCGCGCCATGATGACAAAGTTCGGAGATATGTGACGTCGTGAAGGCGTCATGGGGCGATAGTTATTTTTCGCGTTCAATGAGGCATGTAAAGGTTTCGCCTTATTAATCGTGCAGTTCCGGGCACGAAAAGCCTTCATTCTTATTCATAACACCGAGAAGTACAAAATTATAAGCTACAAAGGTCCGAAACAGGAAGTTTGTGACACTATATAATGGTTTGCAGCGACCGTTTCAGGAAATACGACTTTTTCGGAAGAATGTGTTTACGTTTTCGATTAGGTCGCCTAGCTATTTCTAATATAATAATAATCTTTTGGGTTTCACGTCGGAAAACCGCTACATGATAGTGTGGAACGCCCTGTAAATTTTCATCATCTGGAGTTCTTTAATGTGCACCTAAATGTAAGTGCACGGGTTTCTAGCATTTTGCCTCCATTTAAATACGGCACCCGCGGCCGGAATACGATCACGCTACTTTCGGGTCCGCATTCGAGCACCATGCCCACTAAACTACCGTGGCGGGTGGCTAGCTACTTCTCTTTCTTTGCTGGTTTGTTGAACCTAAGCCATTGGTCAAAGTGGCTTCAAGCAGGTTCGTGAGCGTGTGACGAAACGCGTTCTGCCGGCTCGCATAATTCATGTGCGAGCTCATAATGTCCAGGTGAACGCAATTAAGATGCACAAGCATAAATTGAATTGCGCTAGAGGAGCCCGAGCTATGTTTTTTTACCGACCAAATTTGGCCGGAGAGCCTTTTTATTCTTACCCTGATTTATTTCACTGCTGAGCAGTTACGACATGTCCGCTTCGTGGTTGCGCTTCCCGTTTTCCGAATATTCAAGTAACGGCCAGGAGGATACGACGCGCGTCGCGCTTCTCTTCGCTTTTCACGACGCTTTGAAGGAGTGCATATCGAGTATCAGTGTAATGTAGCAAGATGGTCCAGTTGGAACATACTCATGACAGTCTTGTCTTTCGTGTCTTATCTACGCTGACTGTCATGAGAGTATCAGTGTTTATTATGTGCGTGTCTATGCCATCTTTGTGCGGGACCACCATATGCGGTGTCCAGGTATATGTTAACAACTTCAGCTACCGCAGGGGTTTTATCATGATCACGAGCGTCAAGGTGGGTGCGTTCACATCAAGCGGTGTTATATCTGCGAAACAACAACAGACATTTTACAAGCTCTCATATATCAATACACTATAAACAATCAACAACTTCTGTGACGACACGTTTCAACGTTTCACTTTCGTGTTGTGCCGATTCCTATGACGGAGGGATAAGCTATGTTTTTTATAGTTTATTTCAAATCTTGTTTCCTTGCAGCGTTTCTTTACTGTATTAGCTTTTTTTTTTTAAGTTCTCCCCATTTCTTTCAAATCCGTCGGTGCGAACTGCTCTTACAGGCAACTCTTCATTAAGGAGAAATCCTTACATGGCTCAACAGACGCTGGCCCTCAAAAACGCCGCGTACAGCGCAAAAACCCGCGTGATCTCATAGGAGATCAGGGTTTGAACCAGAATCGAACCCAGGAATTCTGCCTGGCCGTGAACCATTCTAGCGTGAGCCACACCAGTGCTTGAGAAAAGGTTAGAACAAATTAAAGCAGCTTCGCACTAGTGGGGCCAAGCCTGAAGGAACAGCAGAGCTAAGTGGCCTGCTTTGTTTATCTTCATTTTCCTCTTTCTTTCTTCGCTTTCTTTCTCTTTCTCTTCGTTTCTTGTGTCTTTTTTGCATCTGTTTCCTTCCTTTTTTTTTCATTCATTTTTCTCTTTCTTTCTCTGTGTGTCTGTTATATCTTTTTATTGTATCTGTTTCTTTCAATTCCTTTCTTTAGATTTCTTTCTCTCTGCATTTATCGCTTCCGCTCTTTTGCCTATTTCTCTCTCTCCTTCTCTGTTCCTCTCTATTTTTTGTTTCTTTCTATTTCAGTTTTGCTCTCTTTTTTTCCAAGTCTTTTTCGTGTCTTTTTCTTGCTTTCTCTTTCTGTCTCTGTCTATTTAAGCCTTTGTTCACTGTATTTCGCCCCATTTATCACTGTATGTCGCTTTTAGCGGCGAAGCTCCTTAAGTTCGAGGCTTGTCCATCACTCTGCCGGTGTCACTCGGCGTAGCCACGCTAGTGCGATGACGATGACGCTGCCATCACGGCACATCACATGCAAAGTAACCATTATACGCCATGACGATGACGCTGGTGACGATGAACAAAAAGCGCGTTCCAAAGCACATACTCTCTTAGGGGCGAAGATCCTTAAAGGGCCCATAAACCGCCCTGAGGTCCAAGTTTAGTTGTGGCTTTGCGGTTGTACACGAGTCTACAGCGAACGCTGACGAAGCTGCACGCGTTTCCTCGTTTCGCTCTTTCCTTCGCTAGGCTGCGTTCGTCGGCTCGCCTGCCCACCTCTTAGAGTGCCCTTCCTCAGCGACCTAGGTGGAAACGCAACAAGCGCGTGCATCTGCCTGCGGAAAACAGACTCTTCTTCCCTCACTGGCAGCGTCTTGCTCGCGACGTGAACTAATCATACAGATGACGTCATGATGGCTGTTCTCGATAGAAGAAAGGCACGGAGAGGAGCACGCGAGCGTCTGTTGGTGGTTTAGGGGCCCTTTAAGGTCGAGGCTTGTACATCACTGCCCTGGTGTAGCCACGCTAGTACTCGCCGCTCCCGCTAGAGGCTCTCATTTGATTTGCACGGTGCCCACTAGATGGCACTGCGGCACTCGCTCCACTCTCGGCTCTCGGCGCGCTTCCTCTCTCTTTCGACGGTCGTCACTCAGTGCGCTTCGATACTACTACTACTGCTATGAACAACGAAGAAGACAAGGCGGCGGCGGAGCGGAGAGCTCGCAAAGCGGCTGCAGCGCGGGCTCTCAAGTTGTGCGAGAGAGAAGTAGGGGGCGGCGACGCAGACAAGCAGATCTAGATTTGCGGGCTCGCGCAGCTGCAGCGGCACGGCACGCCGGCAAGCCGAGCCAGAAGCGGCGAGGGCTCGCGTCGCGACGTGTCACGTCTTTGCATGATCGAGTGGACAATGTACGGGGCGATTCATGGTTACCCGAATGATCTCCCGCAGCTTCGCCCACTGATCATCATTCAGTTCGTCGATACGCTGTGATTTTTTTGTGTTTCTCTTTCTCTCTCGGTCTTTCTGTTTCTATAATCTCTTCCTTACTATCACTTCCTTTATATTTCACGTGGTTCACGTGCTCCACTTCGCCGAGCAGAGCTTTTTTAAGGCGAAAGTCTTTAATGTCTCATGCTCACGTCCGTCCGGTGTCCGTCCGTCCGTCCGACCACACCCCCCACTGCGCATGCGCGAACCCATTAAAAAATAAAAATAAAACCTCCTCTCCACCTCTCTCTCCTCTAGGCATCCCTCCCCGCGGAGGCCACACCCTCACTGCGCCTGCGCGTCCCCTCCCTCTCTCCCCTCCTGCGCTCCCCCCTCCCTTCCCTCCTACGCTCTCCCTCTCTCCTCTAGTCATCCCTCTCCGCGGCGTCCACACCCCCCACTGCGCCTGCGCGTCTTCCCCCTCTCCTACGCTCCCCCCTCTCTCGCCTCGCGACGCCGACGCAGGCAGCGTCTGATAGCGAGTTTCTTGGTTGAAAAAACCGACTGCTCTCGCTGCACAACCGTTCACTCGCCACCCCGTATATATGGCAATGGATCTTGATCTGCAAGGTAGTGCCGGTGGGAGATTTCTCCTGTGCGTTGTCTAACGACAAAAAATTGGCAGCGTGCACGTGAACTAAAAGCAGACTGCGGGTCTCTGTGTCCAGTCCGAGTCTTCTGTCTCTCACTGCCCATTCGCAGAGATTGGGATGTTCCAGTAGGAAACACCGGTCCGTCACTGCGTGCTTAGCGCCCCCCAGGTTTCTCTCCTGTGCAACGCTGCGATGAGCGCCAGCGTCAACGCCACCGCCAGTGTAAGCGTTAGCGCCCGCTGCTTCGCATCTACACATGGTTCCCTCTAGCGGGAGATGGTGTAATCTTTAAGGCGAAAGCCTTTAATGTCTCATGCTCACGTCCGTCCGGTGTCCGTCCGACGTCCGTCCGGCGTCCGTCCGTGCGTCCGTCCGTGCGTCCATCTGTCTGTCTGTTCGTCCGTCCGTCCATCCATCCGTCTGTCTGTCTGTCCGTCCGTCCGTCCATGTCCGTCCGGCCGAGCTCTGGCACGGAGCCAGGTGGCCGCCGGGATGCGCAGACGGACGCCGGTCGCGTCGGACTCTATAGCGCTCGCGCTTTGCTTCCGCAGCGTCGCTGTGCCCAGAGTTTGCAATCATTCTGACCGACGCCGACTCAATGGACCCAGGCGTTCACGGAATATATTTTCGAATTTACAAAGGGTCCGTCAATTTAGGAGCTGGAACGCGGATGGCGTTTGCACGATGCGCAAAGCGCGAGAAAATACTAACGCATGCGAACGGAGGAAGATGAGTCTCGGGTCTCGCTGCGATTCGCGGTAAAATATTTAAAAAAAGAAAACACGCACACATTCGGTTTGTGTGTTATCCCACTGAGAGTGTAACAATTGGGGGGACCCTTAGGGCACATTCACACTTGAGAAGCGAAGCGAAAACGAAAACGCCAAAGTGGCCGGAAAACCACGTCCGCGAGCGTCGGAAACGTTCACATTCGTTCTGCCCCTCGTACATGCCACCGCCGCCGCCGCCTTGGCCACTTTGAGAATTCATTCCATTTTGCCCGTTTCCTGAGCATTAAATTTCGTACCGAATTCTAGTTATGCATGCAAGGCACTGAAAAGAAACAGTTTGCACCTTTTCAAACCTTGTTTCGGGAGATACACCAGCAGAAACAACCCGAGCGGACACCACTGCAGCGGCGGCGGCGGTCTCAACCGATTCTGGAAACGCGAGACGCGTTGGGGCATGCCGACTCTCTGCTGCTGCACCTTCTTCTAATTCCAGTGTTCTCGGCGATCGTAATCCAAACCAGGCTCTCGATGAACGCGTCCTTGTCGAGGCCGTGAGCTTTGTCGTGCTGCACGGGTAGTTTGCAATTGCGCCGATGCGAGGCACCGCCGACGCCTGTGCCGCCATGTTGAATTTGTGGCCGGTTGTTTACGTCACGTGGTTTGAGTTACCACAGCCAAAGCCGTGAAGCGGAAAGGCGATCCGCTATCGCGTGCCGGAAAAATCGGTCCGAGAGCGATTTTCGCGCCGCCTGATTTTCCGGCCGCTTCGGCGGCGAAACGAGCAAATTTCCGGTGTCTTTTGCCGGTTTCGCCTCTTTCCAGGCCAAGTGTGAACGCGGCCTTAAGCTTCGCCTTTAAGAGTTGAACGCGATAGCGATGTCCCGTCCCTACTGCGTACTTCAATCACTTGGTGCATACTATGTAATGGGTAGTATGGTTTAAACCAGGAGAAATTATGCGCGGCAAATGTGGCAAATGTTTTCGAACTTGCTATGCACCCACTACGTGGTGTTAAGGGAATACGCGCAGTAAGGTGTGTGCCGTTTGTAATGGGTGGCTGGCTTTAAACTATGGAATCGTTATGATAGTCACATATTCTGACACCCGATGGCAATTTACGCTTGTACCACGCAATATTCCTGGGATATTACATGTTATATTGCGACGCCTATATAAGGGGCGCTTGCGTTTGCGAAGCATGGAAGTTATTTTCACTGCATTTCCAAGCAGAGGAAGTTATTTTCACAGTATATCCAAGCAGAGACATGGCTGTACGTGATTCGATCTACCAACGTCCACGGTTTCAGTGTTTATGGGAATGAGGTAAAAGTATTGGCGTATGCGGATGACCTAGCGTTCTTTTGCACAGATCTTTCCAGTATAAAAACGGTGGTGTCAACAATCCGGGAATTCGTAACAATTTCAGGGGCACGAATGAACTTTGCAAAAAGTTTGGGACTGTGGTTTGGCCCATGGACCTATAAACCAACCCATTTCGAGAGTATTGAATGGTCTTGTGTGCCACCAAAATACCTAGGCGTTCCTTTAGATGCATACAGATCAAGCGCACATTACTGGAAAGAACGTGTACCCACCCTAAAGCGTTATGCCCAGACGTTTATTCCGCATAACCTCTCTATCTTTGGCAGAGCTAAGGCATGCAATCTGTTTCTGGCAACAAAAATATTCTACGTACTGCAAATAATTTATTGTTCCAGGGTTTACATTCAGAAGTTTCAACGAATATTTGCTACCTTCATTTGGTCATCAACCTATGGACCAATGAGGCGTGACAATGTTTTTAGACCAGTTTGCGCAGGTGGTCTCGGGTTGGTTCACCTCTTTATTAGACAGCTGGTATCACGTTTTTTCTATTTTCGCGACTGTGCCCATCCGCTGCTTCGAACTTTCTTGCAAGTGAATTTAGCCGATGTTTTACCAAATTTAGTGGTATCTACTAATATTGTATCGCCTCCCTATTTGCAAGGTTTCATGCGTGAAGTATACGAATCAGTGCGCTTTCTCACAGCAAGATTCTCCAATGATTATTTGTTCTCTAGCGCAAGAAAAGATCTGTATAACGATCTATTACATATGTTATTTCCGGCCCCACTGTACCGCTCACTATATGCTGGATTGTCTGGTCATGACGACCTAGTACGTGTGAAGAAAATGCCTATTTCACCAATAACGAAGACATTTTTCTACAAAGTGCACACAGAAACACTGCCTGTAAAAACCTGGTTAAGCACCAAAGGTATCTTTGTATCCTCAATTAATTGCCACCTCTGTGAAGTTCCAGAAACAATAGAACATTGTTTCATTAGTTGTAAGGACGCCATCCTCTTTTGGGACGTCCTGCAGAGGGCTTTTAAAAAGCAACTTGATTTAAATTCTCACACCATACGTTATCTGGTACCACCCAAACCCAATGCTAAACCCAATGCTATGCCAGTCGACATGCTGTTGTTAATGGGCATGCACAGTTTATGGAAAACTCGCATGTTAGACAGGCATGCGGAATCAATGGTGTCTTCGCGGTCACATTTCGTGCAAATGACTGTACAGCTAAAAGACTTCTATGAAGAACTACAGTTTCGGCCGGACTGGTATCCACAGTTCATAGAATGCACTGCTCAAATACCCTTTTAGAACAAGGTGTTGCGGGAAATTTGTTTTGTAATGCCTATTGTACATTTGTGGAGGAAGCCTTAAGTTTTTTGGACGCTATGTGTATACATGAACCTCATTTGTAATAAATACCATGTAAGAGAAAAAAAAAAGCAGAGACATGGCTGTGTGGTAGAACACCTGCTTGCCACGCAGACTACCCGGGTTCGATCCTCACGCGGACCCGAAAATTTTTATTATTTATTTTATTTGCATCTTTCTCGATTTTTCGGTCACGGACAAGATGATGATTTTCGATCACGGACAAGATGATGATTTTTCGCTCACAACCAACGACGCCGACACCGACGCCGACGCCAGAATTTCTGCGAAACGAGCTCTTTAACGCTATCGCGTTAAAAGGAAAAAGACATTGCATAATCAGTAGAATGGCCACACGCTTTCGCCGAACACACTTTGGAATGTACAAAGTGTCCTTCAATTTTTTTAACCCTCGCATCTGCTGTACTGGGTAGTGGAGCTGGCCCAATTCCTGTGGTGCATTCCCGCATGACGAGTTTTTCACGAGGGAGCACAAGTTGCCGACAGCTTAAACGGCTTCGTTAGCTAAGTAGTGTTTAAGTTTTACAGCATCTACAGCGGCAAGAGAGCGTGCAGCTACTCACGTGACCTCTCAAGTTCCGACGACGCTGATGATGAAATAACCACACCGGGCGGCTTTTGCCTTGTATTCTTAGTCGAATGCACTAAGAACCGCACTTGTGCTTTGAACAAAAGAAAAAAATCTGGGCAGGCTTGGCATTGTCTAAAAATGTGAAGGCAAAAGCCTTTCTGTCAAGTATTTAAGAAGAACTTCTTGCTGGGCGAGTTGGTGCATGTCTATGGTGGGAATTAAATACTTGACCAGCACAGAGGGCCCCTTTCTCAATGTCTCTCCTTCGCCTTTTAAAGTCAACACCTGTGTGAACCTCATCGTCAACTCAACGTACCGCGCAAGGTACATTTCCTTTTGTCTGCGAAAGCGAAACATTCCTGAGGATGTGAGTGCAATGTTTGGCTACCTCAAACCACATGTGGGCCTCTTGAGGCGTATATGTAGATACTTAAGGGCGGAACTATGGCGCCAAATGCGCAGAATGCAAGATCTGTTACGTATGCTTTGCTATGCGTCGGAACCGGCTTGGCTTGCCGATATCAAAGTTCGCTGTGCGAGAAGGCTTGCCGCCCAGTTGACGAAATTTTGGTGGGGACGGTGCCTCAATGATGTGCTTATCCGTTCTAGAACGGAGAGCAAGATGAGTCGTCCAAGAGGCTTTGTAGCCCTCGGAGATGTTGTGCTCCCTGAGGAAGTTGCCTGCATATTAAATAAGGGCCCGAAGTACAGTTACGAACCTGCCGTTTCAGCTCACGACCTCTTAGCGCTTAACCGGAGCGTTTCGAACAAGGCTGACCAAGAAGCGCAGGAGAGATGCCTTCTAGAAGGAGTTGACGTTCTCAAGAAAACTGTGAACACGAAGGCCACCAAGCGTGCGAAAGACCCCACAAAAAGCGTCGTATCATTTTTCGAGAAAAATAATCTACGGCTGCTTCAGGCCGACAAGACTGGAGGTTTCGTCGTTTTAAGAGAAGAGGAATTCAACAGGAAGGCGGGACAAGCGATCGCCAAGAACTTCGTGCGCGTAAAGCCTAGTGCCACAAGAATTAAGAGCCGAGCTGCAGCAATGTGCAAGAAGCTTGATTTGACTAAGCTGGCTACTTCAATAACTAGCTGCAGAACGAAAACGCTTTCGGTTTTCTTCAGTGCAAAGACTCATAAGGACACTGTGCCGTTTCGAACGATCGTCAGTGAAAAGGGAACGTGGCAGTCCCTTATCAGCTGATTTCTGCAGAAACATTTGAGTGCGCTACATGTTGACGACCCTTTCGCCACAAAAAACTCCGGGGACGTGGTTAATTTTGTCAAAGCCAATGCCCATGTAGGCTATGCCTTTTCTGTGGATATAGAAGAGTTGTTTTATTCAGTGCCCCATGATCAATTGTTCGTGGCAGTCAGATAGTGTATTGAGGAAAATGGCGAGATAAACTTTCACAACTCTACCGGAGTGACGGTAGACAGTTTCATGTCCCTGTTAGAATTTTATTTGCATGCCACGTTTATCTCCTTTAACGATGACTTTTACATCCAGCGGCAGGGCATATGCATAGGATCATGTGTTGCCCCGGTCCTATGTAATACATTTTTAGCCACCGTGGACCGATCCTTAAGTCGTGAGCTTGCTGATCAAGGTGTTCTTAAGGCCTTCAGATATGTAGATGAGTTTTTAATTGTTTTCTCCAAGTAAATAACCATGACCCACGCTGAATCAGTGAGTAGAATTTTAACCAGCCTTAAACAATGTGGCAATGGTTTAGTTTTCACGCACGAAATCCCGTCTAACGGTTCACTGCAGTTTTTAGATATTAACCTGAAGTTTAGCTCGGACCACATCTGCTGGCGATATGCACCAAGAGCGCAGAAAGAGCTCCTGCCTTTTGAATCTGGGCATTCGAAGGTTGTTAAGAGGGCAATTGCAAGCTCGTGTCTGGAATCTGCTCTTACCAAATCGTGCACGCACACCATACATGACAGCTTCCACAATCAAATCAATAGGTTGCTTTCCGCAGGCTTCCCCTTCGCGATCATCACGGCTGTGGCTGAGAAACTTCTCAAAAAGATGAAAAAAGATAATCTTGGCAGCAACACAGATCACCTGCGTAAGAAGGTCACAGTTGTGCCATATATGCACAAAGTTGCGCATAACATGAAAAAAGTGGCAGACAGGCATGGCGTCCAAGTGGTTTTTTCTGCGCCAAGAAAGCTCGCCGGCTTATGCCCAAGGGTCTGCGGGAACGGACAACGGCGAAGCGGCTGCGGTAAAAAGCATGCCGAAACGTTCCTAAAGTGTACCACAGGAGTGGTATACCAAATACCTCTCACGTGCGAACGTTCGTACGTGGGCCAAACAGGGCGCTGCGTGAATGAACGCGTTGGGGAGCATGCTGCGTCAATTACGAGAAAAGAAGAAGCGAACTTGCCCGCGCATTGCAGCTCATGCATGGGGTGCGAGCCCGTATTTAAGAAGGTAAAAATTCTAGGCAGGAGCAAGGATAGAGTAGGACGTGAACTGTTAGAAGCGTTTTATATCATGGAATTGGGCGACAACTGCGTAAGTGATACTTCTGTTGCTCTGTATAGCGCAGAAAGCAATTTTCTGCGCAGCTTTTTTTGATGTGAGGTATCATTATCAGGTGTTTTCTCCTCTTTTCTTCCCCCCCACCCCCCTTCTTTCTGTTTATTTGGGACGTGTGAAAAAGTGCACATATATGCAGCGACCAAATGAATAAAGCCAGTTGATAGTTTGCGCTCTTTTCGTTTACGCTGTCTTTTCCTTCCTGTGTTCGTCCGATTGAATGCGCAACAATTCCCACCATAGACATGCACCAACTCGCCCAGCAAGAAGTTCTTCTTAAATATACATTCTGTTGACATTAATGAACTGTTATATTGACGTTTGTAGGACTTCAAACTATCGTTTACTTTTCCTTCTGCCAGAGTCGTGTGGAGCCGATGGTCGACTACGATCACGTGCACTAATATGTGTATGTAAGCTCTCCAACCACTTTCTTTGATTGAACTGCAGTGAACTCAAAGCACGCCAACTGTATTATTTACACGCACTAGTCAAATCACTTTGGTCTAATTAAATAGCAGGGAATTATGAGTCTTTGAGCACGCTAACTCTACTTTTACTGATCACTGTCAAGGCAGGAGGCGAACGACCATGCCTGGCAGCTCAAAGTGCACTGCACCCGCCACCCAGCCCCCTCTTTGAAACATCCCATGAGTCTTTCGTGCGGTGGAAGGCGAGTTTCTTTCACTTCAGCCGCGATCGTGGCTGCCCTGGCTGCTCCCACTCGCGCCTACAGCATACACACAGCAGAAGATATCACCGCCTTTGCACTTTATACGGAACCTCGCGGTGACGGTTGTGACAAAAGTGCTCACTGAGGGCCCGTAAAGATTGCTAACAGGCGCTTTATTTGCTACTTAGAAAGTTGTAATTTTCGCCGTCGCTTTAGGTACTGCAAACGCCGTATAGCGGCTCACAGGGATATGTGAACTGGCCACGTAACGTACTGTTTACTTCAGTAGGACAAAACCTTTTATCAGTCGCGTGAAATTTCACGAAGCGTGTTGAACACGCCCTGAAAACTGGCAGTCATGGGTTGAACGTTTGTTTCGATGTTATGATATTTATAACTGCTTGTTTCGCGCAATTTGAACAAGTACAACGCCGCTTATGTCTGCCGGAGCATAGATAAACGCTATAGTCGAGTCGAGAGATATTTATAGTCTGTAATTGCTACCAGTTTCGCTTTCGTCAAGAAAATAACTTATTTTGTAGTTACTCCTGGGGACGACCGTCCTCTCCACGACATTGCTGTGTCACTAGTTAGAACAAATGTGTGACGGTGTGTTGAATAAAAGGAATAATTTGGCCATTTAATAAACAGTTGAGTTAGTAGCATAGGGCTATAATGCTCCAAGGATTTAAAATTATGAATTCCATTTTGTTCTTTACGTGTGCAAGTGCCTCCGGGCTAATCAGCACCTAAACTACCAAGTCGCTAAGTAAGCGACAAAATACTTAATTGCGGCCCTAAAAATGCTCATTAACTAAAATATAAGTTCTAACCGCAACGATACAGCGGCGTTGAAGTGAGCACCGTGATGGCGCCCGCAACAGCGGTTGAAGGAAGAGAAAGACGAAGCGTGTCGGTTGGCTGTGTTGCTACTGCGCGTCCCACGGCCTCGACGAGAAGGGAGACGTCCGTTTGAGTTGGCGACGGTCGGCAGCAGCGCAGCGAGATGGGCAACAGTGGCGACACGGTCGATGAGGTACTCAACAGGGACGTCCTGGAGGCCCTGTGGGACATGCGGAACTCGGGCCTGCTTTGCGACGGCCTCCTCAAGACCTCGGACGGCGGCGAGTTACCCGTGCACAAGGTCATCATGGCCAGCTGCAGCGACTACTTTAGGTACCTGAACGCCGATTGGTTCTTCTAGGGCACGTTTTCATACGTCAGTGTTGCTTTTTCACGACTTCGTTTCTGTCAGGTACCGCCAAACAACGCCTCCTATAATTCAATGCCTCGAACGTAAGCCGCAAACGCGCTGATCTTCCCTCGTCTGTTCTCTCTTTCTTTTTGGTAGAGTGGCCAGCGCCTCTGGCGGCGTTCCCTTTTAAACACACACAGGTCTCGCAGTTTCCTCCAAGCAGCCAGTAACGTCATGTCATGTGGCTAAAGAGTACGGTGGCGAGCCGCGGTCGCAACGCGCGGCTTGAGGCGTGGCCTCCACGATTAGCTCCGGCATTACGCTAACTATGGAAAAGGGAGGGCGTTCCAAGCATGTAGTTAGAATCGACTTTGCACTTAGTGATCATCATGAACTGGAGACAGCGGGAGATGGGAACGCTGACAATGTCTGTTTAACGCAGGTTCTTCAATTTCACCGACACGGTTACCTGTGACCGTAAGAATCACGTGTGACCATCTGACGCACTATTTTTTTTACATTAAACTATCTCTACCATGAACTTGCGCTCCATCGAAGCGGTATGCGAAGTGTGACCATCTGACGCACTATTTTTTTTACATTAAACTATCTCTACCATTAACTTGCGCTCCATCGAAGCGGTATGCGAAGATGAAGAATTAGTCAGGCGATTCAATTAGGTTACACGGAAAATCCCAACCTGCAGCGAGTGTCCTGTCATGCAAAACTTCCAGACACGTTTCATCACTGCTGTGCCATAAAAAGCTAATTGAAAAGCTTGACCACGCTTACCAATAGCGCAGAACTTAGTAGAATAATTGACGCGTGTCACGATTCGGGCTTTACAGATTGTAGAGTGGTCACCCTCTTGGTTGCATAATGAAGGGCTTTCTGTTTACGGTCAGTCATAGCCACCTGTATGAAAATGTGCTGGCCGTCTCTGAGTTCATCTCGTACGTGCCTTGTGAATCACTTGCCTTTGGGCAGGATAACAGCAGCGCTCGGTTTTGCCAAATCGCGAATCGCCTGGCGGCGGTGTGGAATGATTGTCAACGCTCTAGTAATGCTAGAAACAATCGTGCCCCCCTTGTGGAGGCAGCATAATAACCAAATGATTTTGCTTTGTAAAAATGATATGAGCAACAAACCAACTAACCCAACAGGAAGTTCTGCTAAAATAAATTTCAGGTTCACTTGTTGCTATCGCTATTTTTTAATACGTGTGTCAGCTGAGAGAACTCAACCATTGGCGAAACTTGCAATAAGCCGCGCAAGGCTTGAAACAGCGAAACTGGACGATTCCGAAGACTTAACCGGATTCTTCTAGGTTGTTTCTAGGCCTTAGCTCGGTGGTGCAGGTTATTTCTACGTTGCCTCTAGGTCGTTTCTAGGCTTGAGTAAGATGATGCTAGGTTGTTTCTGCTCTGTTTCTCAGAGCAGAGAGGTTCGGGTTAAACCACAGACAGTCACACACAGGACAAGGAGGTCCTAACTCCAGGGACAGAAACTCGCGCTAAAACCAAGCGTTCACACCTGTCATAGATGTACGGACACGCCGTCGTTGGCGTAGGCCTTCCATCGATTCGGAGTCTTCTCGCAGCCGCCGTTGCTTTTCCCGTTACCTAGTATTTTCTCGTTCTCCGTACTCGGCGTCACCGGCTAGCCGCCATCGCTTCGCAGCTTTCTGTTGTTAGGCTAACTATGGATCATTTTTAGTGGACCAGCGCAGCGGCGAGAAGCGGGGTTTATCCAATTTCTGTGGCACATACCCGCTTAATGTGATTGTTTTTTTTTAAAGACGATAGTCGTTCTTGGGATACTTACACGCAAAAATTTTGGTCTGGCTGTCTGTCTGTCTGTCCGTAAGCTGATTCAGCTACTCGGCCAAAGTTTAACCACTTTCTGAACGCCCACCCATCTTGAACTGGTGTTGCGTTCATACTTGTGAACATATTTGATCAAAAAAGCAAATACTACACATACCTGAGGCGCAACATTAATATGTAAGTATTAGGTCTTGTGTTCTTTTATTATAAAATACATAGACCCGTAATTCTAAAGACCCAAGTGTTTTTTAGGCTGCGCTGAAAATGTGACGCTGTGCACTAACTGCGACGCTGTGCCGACGATAAAGTGCTGCAGCTGGCAGTGGCCCTTGGTTCAGCACAAGCTCATGTTTTTCGATGGTGTCCATATCTCGCGCAGCGCCTCCTATATTTTATCAATTCCATCCAGATGCAGCCAATTCCACGTAGAGTAGGCGCTGTCTGAGGCAAGGCAAAACAGCGTAGTACGGCCGGCACAAGACTATCGTCTTTCGACGACATTTGCAGCGAAGCACGCAGATACGCGGCCAGTTTTTTGTATTTGTCGGACAAGGAACGATTTGCCAAATAGCTTCGCTGTCAAAAATGTCAGAAGGAACTAAGCTTGAGAAAATCTGGCTCTCTAAAAATCTTTTGCATCGTTTAAAGTGTTCCTTATGTACGTGGTCCCCACATAATAGCACCGCAGGCCATCACTTGTCGCTGTTTTCTGAATCAATTGACAAGCAGAGCTTTTACAGCGAAAGCTGTATATGGCTAGGAGAAACGAAAAACCGTTCGGCATCTGTGTCACGAGCGGTCTCCATTGGCTGTGCTATCAGTTACGTCGTTCTGAGCGTCGTACCCAAGCTCGCGCGCCAATGGCGCGCGAGCTTGGCTACGACGCTTGCAAGGTCAAACGCTTGCAGCCACGGCGCGCCCTCTGGCGCGCCGAATAAACGGCGTTGCGGGGAGAACAGCGTCGACGTGGTTGCGGGAGCGCGTTCGCCGGGGCGAGCTCCCGCTTTGGGCGAGAGTTTCTCTTGCGGCACTTTGGCTTCGGCTGCGATGTCTGTGACCGCCTGTGGTTCGACCACAACCTGGCAACGATAATTTTCGGTGCAGCGTCGGGTTGAACCCACTGCTAAACACTGGGGCCGCACATTTCAGCTTCGCTGGTTAACCATTTGTACGGAGTGCTTGGGCGGGGATGTTTTTAGAGGAGCCGGGGCTTGAGCCTTAAGTAATGCTGTCCAACTTTGTTATAACGTAGTAGCATCAGGTCCACAATTTAGTTCATTGTGTGCTATGTTTATTGTAACAGTAGATATAAAAATCGGCCTTAACTAATGGGCAATTAGGCATGAAGAAAAAGAATAAACGTGCGCAGCCAAGGACTGCGAGAGAAGACGATGAAGTTAGGAATTCTAATGGCAAGATGGCTCCGTGTCTGGTTTTTCAGTGCTAGCGCATAGTTTTCTTACATTTATGGTGCCGAAACCCGGGATCGAACCAGGGACCTTTAGAACCAGGGACCTATGCTGACGACGAAGTGAAATCGCAGAGATCAGAGTCATTTTGGAAACTCGAAGCAAATAGTATCATGGACCAAAGAGACTCTACCGAATTCAAGACTCTCGACTCACCCAGCGAGACAATCGTCAAATCACATAGGAGGTGAACAGTTTCACCACCGTGGAATGGAGACAATTGTGACATAGCGCTTACTCGACTACTCCAGCAAGGTGAAAGGCTTTTTCTAAACGAAGGACAGCTCCAGCGATACAACGCGGTCATAAGACAATGTCCTTTGCTTGGACACATGGAGTTGGTGCCGAAAGATGTTTCTAAGGGCCGAGATGTCTACTGTATGCCCCACAGGGAAGTGATACGACGAGAATTACTGACTGGAAAGCTGAGCCCGCTTGACGCATCGTCTCATGCACCAGGTCTACCATCTTTTAATGACTGTCTGTACAAAGGGGATAGGTGCATGGACCTGAGATGCTTGGACCAGCCGATATCTGCATGGCCGAGGAAATCAGAAGAGATTCCCGAATCTGGCCAGTACTTCGAGCAAACGTACGACCCGCCAAGCGTTCATCTTCAGGCACAACGCCAGACGAAGACGCTCACTAATATATCACGAAGTTTAGCGATCTGCGAGAGCTCCTGCGTGTCACAGCTTTGCTTTTACGATTGGCGAACCGCAGTCGACGAATGTCAGCAGCCAACGTGGAAACATCAGCGAAAGAGATTAGGAACCTCGTAAAGCTTAGGGTTTGTCGTCTCCTACGACAGGCTTTCTTTCAGGACATGCGGCAGCTATCGCACACAGAAGCTGCTCATAAACACTCCGTCTTCAGAGATCGTCAACCTTTCATCAATCAGCGTAAGCAGCTTTGGCTTCTTGGCAGACTTCAACGAAAGGACAAAACTTACGAAGCGAAGCAATCGAGAAAAGCCGCAGAAAATTCTTCACCATGCCTAGCCCATTGTTTGGTCGGAACACTCCCTGACTGTTCCTTGAGGATCACAAAGCCCGGAGTATAAAACTCGATGCTCACCAACAGCAACGAACGATCTGACCAAGTTGAGGTGCCGTGAAAAACTGCTCGACCACGTATGGGTACGTTGGAAAGAAGGGTACCTTCAAGAGCTGCGATCACTTCATCGCTATCCATCGCGAACTAGCAAGGACATAAAAGTGGACGACATCGTTCTTGTCGAGAAGCCCTGCGTTTCAAGGTGCGTTTGGCCCCTTGGACGTGTGGTGAACTGAACTGAACTGAACTTTATTTGGTCCTGAGAAGAGCAAGTCCCCCCTAAGGGGGGCTCTTCCGCGGGCCGCGTCCACGACGGGACCGGGAGGTGAAACTCGACGGCCAGGTCGTGGGCTCTCTGGACAGCCCGAAGTTGGTCGTCCTCTTGGGGACTGGTGAGGAGAGAGGTCCATTCTGCTTCCGTGGCTGGAGACCCTGCAGCCGCGCGCAGCATGGGGCATTGCCACAGCATATATTGTAAATTACATCTCGGGAGCCCGCATCGAAGGCAACCCGGCTTTATTTCACTTATCAATCGTAAATAAATTATAGGTGAAGGGTAAGCGCCTGTTTGTAATAGTCCAAAAGTGAGAGTTTGCGGTCTCGTTCGATGACGGTGAGGTAGAGGAAACTTTCTGCGCTCAAGGCGGTAGTGCTGACAAAAATTTCGTTATGCATTAGGAGCGGGTCCCGCCGCCATGGCTCGCCCTTGGGCCTCGGGCCGCCCTCTCTCCTGGCGCGGCGAGTAAGGTCTCGCGCCTGGGAGTGAGCTAGCTCGTTGGCGTTGGGGACGAGGGGGTGAGCATCTTGGCCCACGTGGCCTGGGAACCTGATCAAGTGTTTAGTATCGGCCCACATTGCACGCGTGAGCACGCGGGCTGCTACTTTACAAACCGAGCCGGCGCGAAAGGCCTGTGCTGCGGCTTTGGAGTCTGTGTAGACTGTTGCGCGATCCGTGGTCGCCAGAGCTAATGCTATAGCTACCTGTTCTGCGTGGTCTGCATCAGTGTTGGGGAGTGTTAGAAAAGTGAGGTGTTCGCCTTGCAGTGACGTAACGGCTGCGACGAAGTGCTTAAATTTGACGTATTGAACGGCGTCTACGAAAGCTACCGAGTCGGGCATTGCAGCAGCCGTTTTGAGGAGGGCGGCTGCTCTAGCCTTACGTCGGCCGGGGTTGTATTGCGGGTGCATGTTATGTGGGAGAGGGGGGAACGATGAGGCGTTCTCAAAGCTCTGACGGCAGCGTGCACTCTCTTTGTTTGGTGATTGGAGAGCTTATTTTGAGGTAGGCCAGGAGTTGCCTTCCCGCCTCTGTCGAGGAGAGTCGAGCAATTTGGGTTAGCTTCTGGGCCTCGACAACCGCACTGAAAAGTATTATGAAGGCCTAGTGCCATAAGTTTCTTTGTGTTGGTTTGAATGGGGAGTCCAAGTATTTGTTTCATCCTCTTTCTAATGATCAGATTAAGCTTGTTCTCATCCCCTTTGGTCCAGGGGCGAGCGACGGCTACGTAATTAATGTGGCTCATGAGAAAAGCATGGAAGAGACGCCGTAGATTTTCTTCCGATAGTCCGCCTTGTTTATTGGCGACGCGTTTGATTAGTTTAGACATGGAGTCTGCTTTAGTGGCTATGCGCTCTATGCTGAGTCCGTTCCTGCCGCCCTCCTGCAGGATCACTCCTAGTATACGAACCGAAGTGACTTGTGGTATTTTCGTACCGTCTTCTGTGTATACAGAGATGGGTGAGATGGGAAGCCGTTTGGGACCTAGTTTCGGTCTGTAGAGTAAAAGTTCACACTTTTTGGCCGATAGCCATAAGCCCGTCTGTCGGAGGTAAGCCTGTACCTTCTCGACCGCCGCCTGTACATTGCGTTCGATGTCGCCGTCACTACCTCCCTCACACCAGATGGTAATATCATCGGCGTAGAAAGCGTGGCCGAGGCCATCTATTGAGCTCAATTCTCTCGAGAGCGCGCTCAAAGCTAAGTTGAAGAGAAATGGAGAGAGAACTGCTCCCTGTGGTGTGCCCCTGGGACCCAAGTCGTACGTCTTGGAACCCAAACAGCCTAGTCTAATGGTGGCTTTGCGGTCTTTGAGAAACTACCGCACGTATACATAGAAGCGGTTGCCGAGTCCAGCGTCGGCAATCGCTCGTAGTATGTGCGAGTGTTTAACGTTGTAGAAAGCCTTTTCTAGATCTAGTGCGAGAACGGCCCTGGTGTCCCTGGACTTGCCCATTAAGATCTTGTGTTTCAGAATAAGCATGACGTCCTGTGTCGACATGGACGGGCGAAAGCCTATTTGATTAAAAGAGAGGAGGTGTTTCTCTTCCGCATGTTTCGTGGCTCATTTGAGAATGACATGCTCAACCACCTTGCCCACACACGAGGTGAGGGAGATGGGCCTGAGCGAGCCAAGCTCAAGGGGTTTGCCCGGCTTAGGTATGAGTACGACGGCGGCTTCGCGCCACTCGAGCGGGATTTCGCCGGATTCCCATACCTCATTGATGTGTTTAGGGAGGAGGTCTAGGTACTCGTCAGCTAGATTTTTGAGCAGTTTGTTTGTAATGCCGTCTGGGCCAGGGGCTGACCTACAGTTCAGCTCAGCGAGTACCGCCCGCACCTCCGCACTCGTGAAGGGAGAAACCAATGGGTCTCCTTCCGTGTGCATCGGAGGTGGGGGGGTAATCCGTGTCTGAGCTCGACTCGGTACAGAGGTAGCGCGACGCGAGCTCGTGTGCAATCTGTTCGTCCGTAAAGTTTTCCTTGCGAAGCTTATGAATTGAGCGGTCTATGGTGAGTTGCTGATTGGATTTCGTGGGTTTGTCGCCCAACAGATATTTCAGCAGGTGCCATTTGGATCCTTTGCGCATCTGGGAGTCTACCGAGTTACATACTTCGTCCCATTGCCGTCTAGCTAAAGTGCGACTGTGCTCTTCGATTCGCTTGTTGAGCTCTGCCATCTTTTTGCGAAGACGGCGGTTGAGCTTTTGCGTTTTCCATTTTGCTTGTAAGGCTTGCTGCGCCTCGATGAGGTGAGCAAGTCGGCTATCCATGCGCTCTACATCGCGCGTGGTTTCTATTTCTTTTGTGGCGCTCGTTACGTTCTCTTGTAACCGAGCGAACAGGTCTCGAACAGAGGTGTAGGTGTTTTCATCTTGCTTTCAAAAGGTGCGAAAATGATCCCAGTCGACCACCTTGAATTTACGGGGTGGGGGACTGCATACGGCTAGGGTGATGCTATAGCTGTAGTGATCGCTACCTAGGGTTGACATGTGTGTTAATCCACGTAGGGTTGCGGACGTTTCGAACTAGTGCTAAGTCTGGAGTAGTATATCTTGTTACCGAGTTACCCGTGTGTGTAGGGAACGAGGGGTCTGTGGGTAGTGTGAGACAGTGGTGCGCTATCTGCGTGGCAAGCGCTTTGCCTTTCGAGTGGAGGTATCCGTAACCCCAATCAGGGTGCGCAGCGTTAAAATCGCCTGCAACCAATAGCGGGTTGTCGCCTGCTATCTTGCATGCTTTCTGAAAGAGGGCTATGAAAGTTTCTCTGCTGTTGGCAGGTGAGCTGTATACGTTAAGAAGAAAGACCGACTGTTTGAAGTGTGCGTTTGGAATGAGCTCTATCAAGATGTGTTCGACCTTGAGGTCAGGGCAAACTTCATGCTTGGTGTACGAAAAAGATTTTGCAATACAAGTAGCAATCCCCCGTTTACCCCTCTGACAGACTGCCTGTACCCGGTATCCTCGCAATGCGGGGCTATCGGTGAGCGTCTCCTGAAGGAGGAGGACAGAAGGGTCCTCAGCATTTGAGCGCAGTAATTGTTGTATAGCGTCCTTCCGTTTTGGGAAGCTAAGGCAATTCCATTGCCAAATGGTGAGATTGTTTGAGGTAGCCATGTCTAATGATTAAGTATTGACCGGTCCTGCATCTGTTGATGTCGGTCGGCTTCGATGATTTGTAATCGTGCTGTTTTGTCAGTCATTTGAAGTTTCAGTGGGTTGATTTCGGACAATATGTCTGCACGGAACTGTTCTAGAAGTTTTTCCTGGTCAAGACGGTGTAGTACGGGCCTGTCGAGTCAAGACACAAGACGGCAACATTGTGCGGAGACCAGTACAGAAGCTCCACAAGCTCGAGATAGCCTGCAACTCTTTGGGGCGGGAGGATGAAGAAAAAGAATAAACGTGCGCAGCCTAGGACTGCGAGAGAAGACGAGGAAGTTAGGAATCTTAATGGCAAGATGGCTCCGTGTCTGGTTTCTCAGCGCTAGCGCATAGTTTTCTTACAA
This sequence comes from Rhipicephalus appendiculatus, assembly GCA_030522465.1. Taxonomy (NCBI): domain Eukaryota; kingdom Metazoa; phylum Arthropoda; class Arachnida; order Ixodida; family Ixodidae; genus Rhipicephalus; species Rhipicephalus appendiculatus. The sequence goes on along the minus strand of JALIZH010023868.1, from coordinate 81,486 downwards.
GGCACACGCAAATATGCGAGGTACAAAACGTATTATTCCAGGTTTCAAACCCCCTAACAAGTGAATCCTCACCTGTCTTCTGTGGACATTTCATAATGAACAGAGCGAAACATGGGAAGGTGAAATTAGAAAAGAAAAATGTGTGTTTCAGAAAATTGGCCTACGTTACCATTTATTTTTGGAAACAAGTGATCATCGTCTGGTGGCTTTTCACAGACTTACGCAGTATACAGTTTTCCACAGTGTTGGGGCTGGATTACCAAAGTTGCGGTAAATTTTTTTAAAACAAATAATAAACAAATGGTTCTGTAATTTTATTGCAGTATTTGTTTCGTCTTTTATGCTACGTTCCGAGTTATGAGCCCCGCGCGAACCAAATATTCCTTTGTTGCAGGCAATATCGCAGCGGCTGTTGCATTTACAGATTCGTTATTAAGGGAATACAGGTGAATAAAAGCGATCGCGACAAACCAAAGCTCGTATTCAGTTCGCCATAATGGATGATTCGCTATATCAGCGTTCGTTATAAGGAGGCATAGGTCGGCGAACTCACTCATGAGTCGACTCACTCGGACTCACTCAGACTCAGATTGAGCCGTGAGTCTGAGTCTGAGTGAGTCCGGGTGAGTAATATTTTGGTGAGTTTGAGTCCGAGTGAGTACGGTTGAAGAAAATTTTCTTGAGTGTGAGGCCGAGTGAGTTCGGATCGAGAAAATTTCAGTGAGTCTGAGTCCGAGTGAGTCCAACGCGCAAGATATATTTCTTGAGTGAGTCTGAGTGAGTTCCACTTTTTTTGCCGACCTATGGTCACATCTACTCATCTTCAACATTACTATCCACCTTGCCTGAATTCACGTTTATACTCACGTCTACTCACACTTATTCCAAAACCGTGTCTTTCATACACCATTTCAATATTTATTGATCAGAGGCGCGAATTACGTAGGGGAGTGCCTTGGCATCAAACCCCCCCCCCCCCCCTCCCCCCCCCTTCCTGGCCAACTCTTCCAAGGAAGTCCTTGATAAATATATCTTATGCTGTCATCTCTTTTACGAAAAATTACCTTACTAGTTTCCGAGCACTCATACTCGTATTCGAAGGTGCTATAGCAAAAGGCGCCAAGAAGAGCACCCATTACGTGAGATATTGTTGTTCTAGAGCATTGACACCATGGTCGAAAAAGATAATTCTGGGCTAACGGACTCATGAGTCGACTCACTCGGACTCACTCAGACTAAGATCGAGGCGTGAGTCTTAGTCTGAGTGAGTCCGGGTGAGTAATGTTTTGGTGAGTTTGAGTCCGAGTGAGTCCGGTTGAAGAAAATTTTCGTGAGTGCGAGTCCGAGTGAGTCCGGCTCAGAAAAATTTTGGTGAGTCTGAGTCCGAGTGAGCCCTAAGCGCAAAATATATTTCATGAGTGAGTCTGTGTGAGCTCCACATGTTTTGCCGACCTATGTAAGGAGGTTCAGCTGTATAGTTCCTTCGTGATTCCTGTTTGCTTCAGGGCCCTGTTCAGCTCGCATATAGGCAGCGGAGGCCAGTGCGAGGTTCTTGTGCGCGGCGTGTCCAGCGAGGCCCTGGCCATCATCGTGGAGTTCGCGTACAAGCGCATCACGTGGGTGGGCTGCGACAACGTGGAGCGGCTCCTGAATGCGGCCGACTACCTCTGCGTCATGGGCATGGTCAAGGACTGCTGCGACTTCCTCCTCTCCATCATGACTCCCGAAAACTGCATCTCCATACACAACTTGGCCAAGATGTACAACTGCTTGGACCTCGCCGCCAAGGCCAAGAAGTAAGAAAGGTCTTCGACTCTTCGGCCAACATGCACATATGCGTGGGCACAGGATTGGGGGAGGCGGGAGGGGTGGGAAGTGGAAAGGGGCGGCCGCTTCCCCCTAATCACCCAAGGGGTGGATGGCTTTGCTATGTCGGACCTGCACCGTCATTGTTTGAGGTGCAGGATCATGGCCATGCAGCAGGAGCGTATCCAGAACTTTCTTGCCGGGGAAAAGGGGGGCCAGTCATGCATATTTGATGTACGTTAATGTCCACGTTTTTATTTTTGCGTGTAGATATACACATGAAGAATTGAAAACTTTTGAGGGTGGTGGGGCGGGGGGTGGCTTAAAACGCCTTGCTCCCAACCTAGCTAAGCCCATACCATGCTTGCGCATAACTACATGCTCCTGATGTTGCATTCCAAGAACACTATACTTCCAACCTTTGTCCCCGGAAAGCCGAGGGTCTAAGGCCGGCCGTTGTCACACGCACGTTGTCGCTTCATTTTCAGACTCAACATTTGAGCAGAGAGCGGGGAACTTCGCTCCCCTGATGGACAAACCCTGCACACGCCAGTCACCATTCAGACGTTATGCGATCAATTGTCGCACAATAAGTGGCTACGTTCACACGTGCATTCACTGGGCTGTTCATCATACTTAGAACAGGGAAGCCAACGCTGGAGCTGATCTGTACGGCACATTGTGGGTCACAGTAAAACACTGCAGCGCAAAACGCTACGAGGAACTACCGTCAGCACTCAAAGCACGAAAAAGTCAGGGCTAACATCAAACTATATTTTCGTTTTTGATTCGCTTATTAGAGTTAGGTCAGTGCGATTTCAGGTTGTGCGCATAATTATATGCCCCTGCCATTTCTGACGCCATCATAAGCAGTATGGCGAGACTGTTATTTTGAGTAATCACGCCCTATACAGATCCTAATTTGTAATTCCTTATTCGTGCGTCATGTAAACGTCGAGAGCTACGAGGGCCTTTATGCAGATGACAAGTTCATAAGCCACCAACACCGACCGTCCCAACTGCCCATATCATCTACACACCATAAATAAGGTGAAAACAAGAATGTTCCTTAAAAACCATTTAGAAAAAAGCGCATTCGTCTTTTCAAAGCAACTTCACTAATAGCATCTTCGCTAATGCTGCCCCGGAGCAATTCAAAATTTCCTCAAATCCAAAAGGGGGCAGAACGCCCCGGTTCTGTGGAGGAGCAAATGGAATTAATGTCGTAGATAAGATGCACCGCCTGTGTTCGCACTGCTAGCGTCGCCTAGCGTAACGCGCGTGCTTTCAACCGTGCTCCCCACTGACCGCTCTGCGCCGGCGGTTTGCATTGTCTACTCCGCGATCAGCTCCTCTCGACAAAACATGTTCCGCAGTCTTTTCCGGTCATAGTCCTAGCTTCGGCTTTTGGTTAGGACTGAGAGCTCCCGTAGTATGCTGCTATCCCTGGGAACTCAGAAGAATATATGTAATTACTCACGTCGATGTCACAGCAGAACTTGACAATCCCCCCCCCCCCCCCCCCCCGGAAATCGTGCACTTTCGGTGTTTCATCGCTGCGTCTGGTAGCCAAACTCAGCAAGATTTCATCATCACTGTCGTCGTCATCAGACGAACTGGACAAAAAGGCTTCCAAAAGCTTGAGGTGTGCTAGCGTTCTTGCTGTCTCCATGCTAGCCGCTCCGCGTCGTCTGCTGACCGTCTGTGACGAGCGCGGCACGCAATGTATGCTGGAATTGCACGGCGTCGCTCCACCGATTTTTTCGGAGCTCCTCGGAGCAACAAAAAAAGTGCCCCGACAGGGTGCGCCCTTTTAACCGAGGACGGCGGGAGCGCACCGGTGCGACTTATCGGAGACACACAGGCGCACCGGTGCGCATTCTCGAAGATGCCATAAAGGCTGAACCACATGCAGTGTTTTTTCCGGTGTTTGCTGGCGTTACGTCTCTCGGCGTCATGACATCAACGCCGCCAGGGAGGGCGGCCAGCCACATGGAAAGCGCTGAGGCCAGCGCCAGCCCAGCGTCACACATGTGACCAAAGGGAATGAACCTGATACCTCGCAAAGCAGTGTGACGTATCCGTCAATGAACCAACAACAAATATTCATGATTGCAGGTTTTATGTCTAACTTGCAGTTCTGTAGTGAGGGAAACAAATCACAGTGCCGCCGAAAGGATATTTTTGTTTATTTTACTTGTAGCGCCACCTATTGAGCATAAGAAGAACCACAAACTGGTAATATATGGCCTCTGAGCTTGAAGTTATCGCACGTTTTTGAGGCCACGTATTCGGCCAATACACTCAGGCCTGCTAAGCCTACCGTTGAACTTGAGGATGGTGCTCGGACACTGTTCGAAGAAATCCCGAGCGCTTGTTGTCGAAGCTTCTTAGTAACAAGGAAGTCAAATACAAGCATCAGTTGAGAACTTGCGGGTCACACAGAGCACGGCGACGACTTAATAGATCTGAGGCGGGCGGCAGCCATTTTGGCAGCAGCGACGATGCCGTTACGTAGCGGAAGTCGCTGCCAGCCGCGCGCTGATTGGTTCTTCGTCCATCGAACCGCTTCCGGCGTCGACGCCGACGCTGCAGATGTCTGGATCGTCCTGTAGTGGACCTTTCGGCCACCGTCACCGGTAGCGTCGACGCCGAGTGACGCCGGCCTACGAAACGCCGGTAAAACGCCAGCCAAAACGCTGCATATAGTTCGGCCTTAAGAGTCAGTGCGCTTTTACAACGTTTTTGTCGCCGCTGAGAAAAAAATGAAATTCCTCAAGGTTAATGCTGCTGAGCGACCTTTGCGAAGTTCTCTTGACCTTGCGTACAATCGCAGATATTGGTCAGCTGCAGACATTTTTTTTTCTTAATAAACGCTTCTAATTTCACAGTGATCTCAGTGACTGTGAAATGTGCGGAATAATGTGCGTTGAAAGCGCGCACACATCCGGTGGAGGCTAAATTCAACGGCGTTAACGAAGTATGGGGAGCTTGAACGCTGTCACTGTAGATTAATCAACAATCCGCTTTCTACATGTTGCGCCTTCTCGCGCACATTCTCAATACCTTTAAGAATCGCCTGATAGATCTACTGAGACCCGGATGAACGACTTGCCGCTGCGCAATATCAGCGACGCCCGAGAACGAAAAGCTTCTCTTGTTCTCGCATGAGCATACTGCGCACATAATTGTTTTTTTACGCTTTTGCTGAACAATGTGGGCTAAGTTTATTTAATCTCGTCTCATGTGAAAGTGATAGCCACAGCACCTTCCTCCGTAGCCGATGCCGAACTTACCACTTCAGTTTTTGTTTTTTGTTTTAAATTGTGGCACAGGATTAAGAGCATTTTCTTTGTCTTGTCAGCAGGCCAGAAAAAAAAAAACTACGTGGTGCCCGTCAAACCGAAGATTCAAAGGCGATTTCGGTGAATTTTCCATGTCCGCTAATCGTAATAAAATCGTCAATATCTGTTTTCTTTGTTACTCTAATTAAGGCCCAACCGCATGCACGCGATTTTTCAGCGACGGCGACGAGCGACAGCGGCAAAGGAGCTCCGTCGCGCTGTCGCGTCGCGATGGCTGCAGCCACACGTTCGCGACAAAATGCCATTGTTGCTAGATTGAAAACTATCGCGTGCATGCCGATAAATTGCGAAATGAAGTTTAAAAGTACATCGATGACAAAATGCCAAATTTATTACTGTCTTATGTGGCATAAGGAAGCCACAAAGCGTTTCGCGACTTCCTTTTTTCGCAATCTTTTGTTTAACCGCGTAAGGGTGCCCCGAAACGTATGCTACGACGGCTACGACGCATTTTGCGTGACGATTTGACATTGCAGCAAGCTACCACAGAAACATCAAAACAACCCGTCGATAACAAGATTAAGGACAAAGTACGGCCGCTGCCTCACTCTGCGCGTGAGATGTGGCTGTAAAGAAGGTAGTCTGTACCTTGCAGTCCCTCAAGTACTTACGCGCGGTAACAAGCATCGAGAGCAAATTGCAACTGAAGCGAGGATCGAGGGTGGCGCCATGTTGCCGGAAATCATCACGCTCGCTTCCGGGCGACAAGCGATCTTTTCTAGTTTTCCAGAAACGCGCGACGCGACAAGCGACAGCGACGGATGGGCCTCGGCGACAGCAAACCCTGTCGCTCGTCGCTGTGGCTTGTCGCTGTCGCTCGAAAATCGCGTGCATGCGGTTGGGCCTTTACTCTTGCCGAACTGAGGGGTTGTGGATCGTTTGGTTTTATTGCGATAGCAATTATATAGACACTCTAGGCTGGTTTTCGCTGTCGGCGTCGCCGTTGCCGTCATGTCCCGTGTATGTATCTATATATTTATGAAAGCTACAAAGAAAAATAACTCAGAAAAATGTTTCCGACGCGTGGCATCGATCGAGGGACCTCTCGCTCTGCAGGGCTCGGTGCTAACCGCTGAGCCACGAGAGCGCACGTCCTTCAACGTTCAAACGGCGAGCTATTTATATACAGCGTGTTTCCAACGTGTTTTCAGCATTACCAGCGAGATCGCGCAATCGGAGGGCTCTAGCTCGGCGCCCCCCATCCCCGCGACGCGCGCTCTCAGGCGCTCCTCTCCGGCGCTTACTTTGCCAGGTGAAGGGGGGGGGGGGAGTGTAGACGCCCAGACGCGCGCGCGCTTGTCTCGCGGACGGGAGAATAGTACGCCTAAGTGTGGGTACTCACTAGCGGCAAAAACGCGCGCGACACGCCGCGTGCGGCAAGCGCGCTCGCGGCAGGTGCGTGCGTTCCCGTTAAAATTGGCGTTTTACGCGCCGCGGCAGCAATTCTTGAAGTCTTATACAACTCGAGACTCCAAGTATCACTACCTTGTAGCGTAAAACGCGAATGGAAACACGAACGCACGCGCCTGCCGCGAGCACGCTTGGCGCACGCGGCGTGTCGCTCGCGTTTTTGCCGCTAGTGAGTACCTACCCTTAGGGTACGTACTCACTAGCGGCAAAAATGTGCGCGACACGCCGCGTGCGGCAAGCGCGCTCGCAGCAGGCGCGTTGAGTTCCAGTTCCCATTCGCGTTTTACGCGGCGCGGCAGCAGTTCTTGAAGTCTTATACAACTCGAAACTCCAAGTATCACTGCCTTGTAGCGTAAAACGCGAATGGAAACACGAACGCACGCGCCTGCCGCGAGCACGCTTACCGCACGCGGCGTGTCGCCCGCGTTTTTGCCACTAGTGAGTACCTACCCTTAGGCTTTCGCTGGAATGCGTTGTTTTTGTTTGAGAAGCGCGTTAAGTGTCGAGCTGTGAATGTTGTTAGTTCGTTCTCGTCCTGTGCGTGTTGTTTTCATGCGTCATGTGTGCGTGAGCAGCGCGCTGCACGTTTCGACCGGCTTGCCATACGCCGCTTGACATTCCAATTTGTTGCTATCGCATTCATTGCTTCGCCTCGTGGCGAAACTGTGACTTTTATTGCGATAGCAATTATATGGACACTCTCGGCTGATTTTAGCCGTCACCGTCGCCGTCTGTCGACGCCGTCATTCCATACCACCTAACGGGGGTTCGAACCAGCGATCCCTCGCTCCACAGCCTGCTAGCCAACACAGCCATACGCCATGCTCGTGCCAGCGATATAACGGCGAGCTATTCATATGCACCATTTGCCGCTCGCGGTACGCAGACCTTGGAACAGCTTGAACGTGTTTTCTATCACGCAACGCTTTTACAGTTTCTTTCAAATTGAAAACTACCCTTTAGATGCGCATGAAAACGTGGCTCCCTTCTGTACCACTCATGATGTAGAATGAAACAAAAGAACACCGGGCACGCGTCGGACGCCAGCGCGTGGCAGGAGACGCAGAGGGGTCATTCCACGTGCCGCAGTGTAAAAGAAAAAGAAGTATCAAACAGCGTCGAAAAGCCATATAATCATATAATCAATCCTTGGCCAATCCCCCCTGAGTGGGTATGAGGCATCTCAGAGGCAACAGCAACAACAGTGTCGGCTTCTGCATTGTGGACACTCGCAGCGCGTCGCTCAAATACAAACACGTAACAACTGTGACAGTTGTTAGTTCACGCTTGTCCTGTGTATACCTATGCGTCCTTTTCGAGCGTCCTTCTTTGTGCTGCGGCGGCGCGTTGCAAGTATCGAGCTGCTTGTCGTTTTTCGTGTGACAAACTAATTTCTTGCTATCGCATTCATTGCTTCGCCCTAGTGGCGAAACTGTGACTTTTTCTTGAAAGTGAATTATAAAGATATTTAGCGAGTTCTCGTATCACGCCTTTGAATGCGGGCCAACCCGTCTGTGTGATGCCGTATTATACATCGTTACCTCTTCGACCAGGCACTAAAAAAGAAACGGTAATCTTTCCACGCTCAAAGAGTCGCTAAAATTGCCGCTGTCAAGTTCTGAAAAAGAACTGTATTGTTGAACACCATCGCATAATAGTATCTGGGGATTTACGTCTGAAAACCCCTATATGATTAGGAGGGACGCCCTAGTGGAGGGCTCCCGAAATGTTGACTATCTGGTGTTCTTTAACACGCACTGACATCGCACTGTACACAGGTCTGTCTGCATGAGACGTTATCGTTGACGTTGCACGAGGCAAATACACAGCAAACGGGTTCGAGCCTTTTTAGGAGTTTTGTGCTCAGCTCTTAACTTGCATCCTAAAGGTACTACGCAAAACCCCCCTATCAAAGGAGGTTTTAGGGGGGTACGCAGGGCAAGATGGCGGTGCCTGTTGAAGCGACAGCCGTCCACTTCGAATCTTTCTAGCCGTCGGCCAACATTATCAAACTCATTCATTCCCAAATAACGCTGGTATTTGATTTAGATTTGAGTAATGAGGCTTCGCTAAGCGTATACTGCCGATAAAACAGCTCCGTTTTCTAGATACACAGTCGATTTGCGGTGCAGAAGGCTTAACAAGGTTTCTTTACAAACTAAACGGAGTCAAAAGAGGGAATTAGCAGACTCTTTAGGAGGTAAATTTGGTGTTTTTATTTAGCTCATTTCGGGGGCTTGAACGGAGTTCATTGGAAGTTTTTCTGCTACTTTTGAGAGCTTTTAAAACGCCCCTTTATACGCGGCCCGAGAGAGGGCGAGAGAAAAAAAAAGGTATTTCAGGCGCTATGCTAGCGTATTAGAGACATTTCTTGCAACTATTCATCGCTAGGCCATATTAGAAAATGGACATTGATGTATTCATGCAGAAACATCACATATGCATACAAGCACGCACGCCACAGGAATCGAACTCGCGACCACACGCACTGAAAGCAAACAGCATATCCATTACACCACAGCGCCACCACTAGCTTGCGTAGTTTTTCACGGGGTTATATATGTACAAAGCGGCTACTAACCCGTCGGCGACACCTCAAACTTTTGTTCTCGTAGCATCGGCATGTGTTAGCGCTTTCGCAAGGCCAGTAAATAAACTCATGGGCATCACGAAGGCCAAGGTAAACACCTTCAGCTTCGAATTATTCGGTTCGCCGTGTCGTGCCCCTAGAAAATTTGTAAACGTGTGCCCTCTTGAGTACTTCGTCACTGTTTTACTCGCCCGAAATTCGTGGATACCGGCGTGACAAAAGGTATCCTCAGATGGCCGAACATCTTTGCATTCCATGGGCGTATGATGTGGAGCTATTTTCGTTGTTTCTGACGCGAGCTGCACGCGTCCCATGGCAGCGGCGTGTTCAGAGCTGTACGAGACCGCCTGTGTTTTCATTGTAGGGGTCTGTGCCTCCCACCGCACGGAAGCCCTCAGAGACGAGGACGAAATACTGAGCAACACATCTTTATCATTTCAAAAGTCTGCCGCGACTTACTGTCAGCGGCCCCTAAGCGCGAGCCGCGAGCGTGCCTGTGTCCATCGTTCTCGTCATCCACCGGCGCGCTCACCGCTACAACTCCCATAGCGTATAAAAGTTACTCACGCAGATGGCCACAAGCGTGCACAGGGTGCCTCTTCAGGTGTAAGGGGGGGGGAGGGGACGAAGGCTCGTCGCTGCCCTTGTGAAAGTCCATGTGTATGCGGCATTCCTCTTGCACAGATTATGTAGCTATAATAAAAAAATGTAATATTGCCGTCTTCAACGAAACAGCTGTGATAAGAATGATAAGAAAAATAGTGTTCGCAATATTTTATTGAAATCAAAACAGTAGCAGTTCTCATGTCAGTGTAAGCATATGTATATTTCCATCTTCTTGCACAGAACCTACACCCAATACAAAACACTAAGAACGTATACAGTACAGCCGAAGCTTTATATATAATTCACAACAAAAAAGCAACATGAAAGTAGTGTGGCAAATATCATCATAATGCACACTGACATGTGCACTTCACAGTGCTAGTATGTAAGCACAATCCAGAGAAATGGGATCTACGAGGAACTTGGTGTCAGCCTACACGGGAAGGCAATTAAGTAAGTACAATAAGGTTAGCATTACTTTTAAGAAATATGCAACCATGCAGAGAGGCATGTTGTAGATTTTATTTGAATTAGTTTGCCCTATGGCATCAAAACATGTCACACATCATCATACAGTTCTGTTTTCTGCAGAAAAGTCTAAAATAGACCTGTGGTGTTGTTTGTAGATCCACTTACCTCAATTTGTAAAAGCATTCAGCCATGCCAGCAAAATTGCATTCATATATGGCTGCACATAGTTACTCACAAATATCTGAAAACGAACGCAATTTTCTAGAACTATACTTGGGAATTTGTCGCCATTATCACACAACTGCAATACACCAAAACTTCTATTATACATAATTACTACAGCTATGTTTACAATATTCCCATGCCAGCCACTGTCATCTGCAACCTAAAAAGTTCCTCATCTTTAATTCCTCACTTCATGGCTTGCGCATAATTACCACATTGAAAGTTAATACCACTACCATGGCTGCACAGTCAACTTGCAATTAGGCAATCGCATGCCTAAAATTAAAAATATCCTACAAGTAGTGGCTGGTGACTTGGCATATTGGATCCTAGGGCTTGCTATGCCATGTGGTTGAATAGAATTTGACCACAAATCTGTAGAGTCTGTGAAGCAGTCAGTAATTGAGTTCATAGTTAAAGTGTGAAAACAAAACAGCAACACACACAGAAGTAGAAATGAAGGGAACAGGACAACGCAGTACTAGCAACTGAAATTTAACACGTGTATGGCGCTCTTAGTCACGTTCATACTCATTCTGTGAGTGCATGGTTCTTTATTTTTGTAATTTTTTTCGCACTAAGTGTGTATATATCTTTCTGTGGTTTGCATTACACTTCAGGTCCTAGTTAGTTTAGAGTGAGGCACAGGGGAGTGTTCCCACAATACAGTGTCTTGTACACAAACAAGTGGGCGAGCAACTCTTGCAGCTTTGCCAGAAATGTCTTCCTGGAAATAATAGAAAAGAAATCCATTAAGCTTTCCATATCCAGAAATATGAATGTCTTGGCAAACCCTCACATTTGACGATACTGTTGCAGACCTTTAAACAGAACACGAAACAAATGCATTAGGGATATGCTGCTAAGTAGTTTCTTGTGAACTTTTCACTTAAAGTACAGAGGGCAAAAAAGTACACAACTGTAATGAAATGCGAAACAGCACCAGAAGTGTACTTTGTCCTGTGTACTATCATTCGGGTAGATTTAGCTGTCAGTCAAGTTAGCATTGTAGTGTAAAGGGGTGCAAATTTTAGTATGATTAACCTTGGAGTTAAACGCATTTCAATGGAAGCGTAACTGCTTGAGGCCCACGTACTTAGCTTTAGGTGCACGTTAAATAGCCCCAGGCAGTCTAACTTTCCGAAGCCCTCCACTACGGCGTCTCTCATAATCGTATGGTGGTTTTGGGACGTTACGCACCAACAGTTCTTCATCAACCACAGGTGTTCTGTTTAGGACTGAAGATTGGGCGACTTGGTATTGATTCATGGCAAAAGTCAATAGCTCACCTCTACTGACGACAATATAAGACGTGGACAGAGTACCAGCCTGTTTACCTTGTCTGAAATTGTGTCAACAGTCAGAATACTATGTGCTGATCATAAACACTATGGCAACAAAAAGTAAAACAAAATAACCAGATGGAAGGAACAAGGTGATTCAACAACGAGGTTCAACAGATCCAACTGACCTATATCAATGTGATTAAATTAGCCTTGCACAAGTGACACATCTCCTAAATTTTACAAATATGTACATGTAACCTTGGCAAGTTCTAGTGCTGATATGTGACTAATGTAGTGACAATACCATAAAATGCATGTGGTTCACCAAACACACTGTAACTAAGCACATGTCTTACACAACATATGGCCATCATAATGTGTCATTCACATGACTTATTAGATGCGAAGCATCTTATGCTCGAGGCTATGTCCGTCCATCCCGCGTCCGGCCACTTTCATGAAGTAGGGAAGCACCATTATGCAAACCTGAACACTGTAGTAATATGAAGGCCGTCAACCACTACCACAGTCATCAGAGTCATGGCCGAGAGCACAGAGAGGCTGCTTAGCAATGGCTAGGCAAGTGATGTCATCGCCCAGGTTGACCCCATTCCTTGAACTTGCTTGCATGTGTTTGGAGGAGGCTTAGTCCGTCCCTCCTTCCCGCGTCCCACAACGCATGCGCGTCCCCCTCCCCCTCTCTCTCTCCTCTCCAACGCTCACCCCTTTCTCTCCTCTGGGAACCCTCTACTCTACGGAGCGGTCCCCGCGTCCCACACCCCCCCCACAGCGCATGCGCGTCCCCTCCCCCCATCCTCTCCTACGCTCACCCCCTTTCTCTTCTCTAGGAATCATCTGCTCTACCGAGCGGCTCCCTCGTCCCACAGCGCATGCACGTCCCCTCTCTCTCCTCTCCTACGGTCCCCCCCCTGTCCTCTCCTCTGGGAATCCTCTACGGAGCGGCGCGCACGACAGGTGGTGCGACAGCTGCGTACTCCGCTGGGGGGCGCCACGGTAGTTCCGCGGTATGAAAATGACGGAGCGCGCGCGCCTCATTCTCTCTCCTGTGCAGCGCCGCGATCAGCGACCGGACCGCTGCCCTGAAACGAGAGCGGCGACGTTCCTCCCGCTCAAGCTAATTATCTCCCCGCTGCTTCGCATCCACACATGATTCCCTTTAGCGGGAGATGTGGAAATTTTTTTATTTCTAGCTAAATGTATACAAGCTCATGATGTCAATGCGCCTTGATATGCAATTTAACTTTTTGTGTAGCAGATGGACAAAGTGCCCAATGCAAAATTGTCGTCAAAAAGTATGCTGACTTGCTCATAATCTGCGCATGAGAACAGAATAAATAGAAAACAAATCTGGCCTTAGTGCACATTTTACCACATGACAGCGTGATAACAGCTGTCTTTAGATGCGAAGCATCTTATGCTCGGGTCTATGTCCGTTCCTCCGGCGTCCAGCCACTTTCATGAAGTAGGGAAGCACCCATTATGCGAACCAGAACACTGTAGTAATATGAAGGCCGTCAACCACTACCACAGTCATCAGAGTCATGGCCGAGAGCACAGATAGGCTGCTTAGCAATGGCTAGGCAGGTGGTGTCTGGCGCCCAGGTTGGCCCCATTCCTTGATCTTGCTTGCATGTGTTTGGAGGGGGGCTTAGTCCATCCCTCCTTCCCGCGTCCCGCGTCCCACGCCACCACAGCGCATGCGCTTCCCCTCCCCCTATCCTCTCCTACGCTCACCCGCTTTCTCTACTCTAGGAATCATCTACTCTACGGAGCGGCGCCCGCGTCCCACATCCCCACAGCGCATGCACGTCCCCTCCCCCCTCTCTCTCCTCTCCTATGGTACCCCCCCGTCCTGTCCTCATGGAATCCTCTACGGAGCGGCGCGTACTACAGCTGCATATTCCGCTGGGTGCGCCACGGTAGTTCCGCGGTATGAAAATGACGGAGGGCGATCACCTTATTCTCTCTCCTGTGGAGCGCCGCGATGAGAGCCCGGACCGCTGCCGTGAAACGAGAACGGCGACGTTCATCCCGCTCAAGCTAATTATCTCCCCGCTGCTTCGCATCCACACATGGTTCCCTTTAGTGGGAGATGGGGAAGTTTTGTTTTGTTGTTGCTTAAGTATACACTGCCTGGAAGCACTGATTCATCATGCTTTATCGCAAGCAAGGAAGTTATGTCGTACAAACATTCAGTTTTAAGGCGCACTCGCTTGAATTGGCTGGCCATGCCAAGCGGTCAGCCAATACGAAACACGTATCACACATCGTTGTTATGTGAGCTTAATGGCCTTTTTTTTCGCTTTTCATTGCACTTTTAACGCGACGCAATGTGCAGAATAGCACCCACTGCTGCCCAAGCGACAAGGACGCGCAAACAGAGAAAACATAAGTATTGCGTACCATTTGTGTTCCTGAATGTGCCGCGAACGCGGCGCGCCCATCAGCTCCTCCGCGCTTGAGTTACCAGGCCATTGCCACACCATTGCACAAGCAGTGCATGTTGCACTGTCGTCAAACCACGCATTTCATGTCCAGCGACGAAAACACAGTAAGGCTGCCGGCATGAAATGTGCCCACATGATCGACACATAGCAGGGTAGTTGAAAGGCGTCCTTCACAAAACCGACGTTATCCCATGACGGCTTCGCTTCGCAATCACTCACGCACGCCGCTGGGGCCAGCCTGCGATAGTATCCGCTGCCATTTCGGAACTTCTCGCGTTTCTTTCTTTTCGCTTTCTTTTTTCCCCTCCGCGCGCGCATGCGTGCGATGGTTCCTCTCTTATCGCCGCCGTTCGAACGTCGAAGGGCATTTTTTTGTCGCTTCGTCCCTTTCAGAGCAGCCGCTTGAGGAGAGTCGCGTTTTTTCTTTCGTTTCTCTTTTTTTTTTGCGCTGGGTTTTTTCAGCACCGGATCTTATTCCGTGCTTTCAGGCACGCCGCCTCTGCCCAATTCGTCATCCAAAAGGGTATATACTGAGTGTGCATGCGGTGCCGATAGGCCACATCGAGGGTGTACACGCTCCTACTTTTAGTTTAACTTCGATTTGATGGTAAAACAACATAAGCGAAGTCATTCTGTGGTCGAAATGCTTCGTGAACCCGAGCCCAGTAGTAGTGTGCATTCCGTACAACAATGTGCATCAGTCGACGAGACGAAGAAATCGTTGATTAGCACGTTCATGAATTTATTAAGCAGTTTGAGAAACACTTCTTTCGCCCGCGCAGTTGCATATATGCCCGCCAGCACTGAAGGCACTATAGCTTCGGATAAAATCAAGGGAAGATATGTCGAGAAAGGGAAATAGGAGTTTTCTGTTCTTGAACTCCATTTGACAAAATGGCGTCAGATCGTGAATTTACCTCCTTTCTTCCACCTTTTATCCCCATAATTTCTCAAGGAAGTAAAATTGAGGACGCAGAACTTTATTACACCGATCTTAATACTCCCTAAGGGATACGGTCCCAAATGAAGGTAGTATTAAGCCCTTAAAACACCCAATTCGGCTAGTTTGCGTTTACAGTGTACCTGTTGCGGTTTCGACCGATCCTTTCTTTTTGGTTATTTAAAATTATTTATCTATTTCTAAGCGCGCTGAACCTGGTTAATCTTTAAAAGACCGTCACTACCATCTTAAAATGGTGCTATCGTAATCTTGTCAAAAAGACACCGCAGTTTCTCTTTAAGGTCACGATCTACTCATCAACGTTAAAACTCATACGAGCCGCTTCTGAAACCATGTAAGCTATGTTACGGAGAAACAGTATACAAGGGGTAAACGCAATTAATAACAGACGAAGTGAGCATGGTATTTTTTACACTGATTGCTGCTCTCACATCTGACCCAGCAACTAAAAACCGCCAGGACTGCGCGGACCTCGCAGCACAGTCGCAGCGAAAGCTGGAAGAGAGGCCTTTATAGAGCCTTGTTTAAACACTATTGGGGCAACTACTACAAGCACACTTGCAAGGTACCCACTACGCCATAAATCATCCTAATTTTTGTGTAGTGGGGAAGCGTCCACTATGCCATTATTCGTCATTCTTTGAAAAAGCGCGCTACCCGCTACACACTTGTAACGCATTATGTCACTTTCTTGATGCTGTGGCTGACAACGATGAAGCATTATGCCTGAGAAATTTGTAATGGGTTGGAGCACTAACCGACCCTCTCGATGCGCAATTTGCATTGTGTGACGCCTGGTTGTTTTACTGTTCTAAAACGCTTTACAACGTACGTTAACGCGATTCCTTACCCGACATGAAGCCTGCATAGGGTCAGTTTGCAACGCAGTTTCAAGTACTGGCGTAGCTCAGTGGTAGAGGGCTGGGCTGCAACGTAGATGGCCCGGGTTCGATTTCCATTCTGGCAAAAGCGCTGTTTATTTATTTAGTTTTTTTTTCTTATTTCGTGCGATAGTGGTTACGGACACCGGCGGCAGCGTCGGCGGACAACTACGGCGCAGAAACGGCCCTTGTTGTGATCTCATAACAGCTGCCGCTGTAAAATTCTCACCAGTTCCCCGCCGTGGAAACCGCTGGAAGCTTTCGTCGGGCATTATATTTTGATCCTAGCTAAGTTACGGCAAACTTTCACGATGGTTTTCTTTGTTATTCAGGTGAATCCATATCGATCCAGCATGACGATATGCTCATGCATGGCCGCGCTTAAACGCTGTGACGGCGTTCCACTGCGGCTGTAGCCCATTCCGCTGCGCACTCCCCCCGAAACGCATATTAAAGCTGCAGGGTAGGCCCTATACCTCTCATCTATCTTCAGGCTTCTTTAGGACCCCTTTTCTCGGGAACTATTACATGTAAATAGTTGTTTTATTTGATTCCTCACTTAGATTGCTTGTGCTCCTGAATACAAATTTTAAGGCGAAAGCCTTTAATGTCTCATGCTCACGTCCGCCCGGTGTCCGTCCGTCCGGTGTCCATCCGTCCGGTGTCCGTCCGGCGTCCGTCCGTCCGGTGGTAGTGCTGGTGGTGTGCGTCCTCACCACCCTTACTGCACATGCGCGAACCCTCCCCACGCACCTCCTCTGCTGTGCTTCCCCTCTCTTTCCTCTAGGTATCCCTCCCGCCCGCGGCGTTTACACACCCATTGCGCATGCGCGTCCCCTCCCCCCCTCTCTCCTCTAGGCATCCCTCCCGCGGCGGTAACACCCCCATTGCGCATGCGCGTCCCCTGCCCCTCCCTCTCCTACGTTTCCCCCCTCTCGCTCCTTTAGGCATCCCTCCTCGCGGCGTCTACACCCTCACTGCGCATGCGCGACCCCTCCCCCATCTCTCTTCTCCTACGCTCCCCCTCCCCCGCCACGCAACGCCGACGCAGGCAGCGTCTGCTAGCGAGTTTCTTGGTTGAAAAAACCGACTGCTCGCGCTGCACAACCGTTCACTGGCCACCCCGTATATATGGCAATGGATCTTGTGGAGATAGGTTTGCTACACAAGCTTACCCTACGAAGCGACCGGGAAGGGACGCGACGCTCTCCACTGCCGTTGCGCACAAAGACGCTACGGCCGGGTTCGTCGACTCTCCGACACGGCGCAGAGATGGCACTCGAGGCAGGTCGTCAACAAACACGGGTTTATTAACCCAAGATACAGCACAGTGCGACAATCACGGGATTGCGGGCCGTAAGGGTAACTCCGCAAAACCGACCGAGTGAACGCTTGCCGGCAGGCGCTACGGCTATCACACAAAGGGCGGCAGCCGAGAGCACGTACGAGAAGCCGCCTGCTAAGGAAGTGCGTCTACCTCTCGTGTAGGCCTGTGAGCATCTGCCGCGGCGAGCGAGCGCCGGGCGGGAGCAAGCTCAGGGGAGAGGAGGCAGTCACGGGCGGCCAATGACAATCGGCGAAGCACCGTCACGTGTGCTAGCGTGATGCGAGGGGTAGGCATTGTCCGGGCATGTTCGGACAACGTGTCTCCGTGCAGAGAAGACCGACGCGTGGCTTGCACCAGACAAAAAGGCCTGGCGGCGAAACCACGGTGGCCATGTTCCCGGCGCTCGAGGAGCACGGGGCCAGCACTCGCGCTAGCTGGGGAACGAGGCGCCAAAGGGGAGGGCGCGCTCGATTCCCACATTCCCCCCCTCCTAAAGACCGAGGCCAGCCTGTGAAAGAGGCTGTCCGAGGCCAAGTGGCAAGGTCAGCTCAGCCGCGAGGGGGCTGGCCAACGGGGCAATGTCCAAAAGGGTAAGTCGTCTACACGAAGGCCAGGACAGAAGAACGTTGCCGCACAGCACGGACAGGCGAGGTTGTCATTCCCGTTGACGCGAGTCCATTGTAGGCCTTGGTCGCTCCACAGTCCCACCAAAAGTTCCACCAAAGTTTCACCCCACCAGGGAGAGCCCACTGCCAGGATCCGCAGCCCAAGAGGAACGGGGCAGCACAGCACAACGGGAGACAGCCAGCTCGCTTGAAGTTCGCTGGTCTGGAGATGGCAGCCGGGAACGTACGAGGCGTGGCTGCAAGGTGCGTGCAGCAGCCGACCGCCAAAAGTCGCTGGGACGAGGGCAGGCAGGAACAGCCGGCAGGAACGGCAGGCAGCCAGGAGACGGGAGCCGGGGCGACCACGCCCGGGCCAGGGCCAAAGCTTGAGTGGGCAGACCAGCTGCCGAAAGCGGCTGCCGAGGCCGCCAGGTAAGTTGGGCAGGCAGGTGGTGTCAGGAGGGCAAAAGGCGGGGACCAGGCCACAGCAGGGCAGACCAGATGACAGCAGGCCAACTGGTCAGGAACAGGCTGGCGGCACAGAACAGTCGGGCACAGGGAGACGGCTGGACGACGTAGAAGCGGACAGAAACGCCCCCGGCATAGCCGGCTTGCCAACAAGGGTATCTGTCTGACAGTGCTGCCCAACAAAGGGGGGCGCTTGCCAGGGTAAGGCTTGGACGACACATCCAAGGGTATTTTCGACCAAGAGGGCCTTCTACCACTTTCAGACGTGTGTCTGCGCACCTTAGCACTTATTCTCCTTTCACTAACGTGGCATGGAATAAAGTCCAGCTACCTGCTAGTAGGAGAAAGGTTGCTTAAGTGCGTTTCCGCAGGTTGTACCGGTGGCGTGGCTTGGGGCCAGCCTTTTCACGGTTTTCCTGCGGTTCGGTGACCGCCTCCCCCCCTCCCAAGTCGTTGCTACGGGCAACGAAAGGTTTGAGGTCGGAGACGTTAACTGGACCGCCGACTTGTCTCCCTTGGGAGTCAGCCAGCTTGTACACCAGAGGCGACACTTTGGTCTGCACTCGGTATGGGCCCAACCACTTGGCCGACAGGGAGGCCGAGATGCCTTTGGCGGCGTCACTCAAGACGTGGTTGCGTCTGAGGACGAGATCGCCGACATCGTAATACACGTCCCGATGCGACCGGTCGTATTGAGCCTTCTGTCCAGCTCGCGCTTTTGCCAGGTTGGAACGCGCCAGGTCGAGGGCTGCGTCCATCCGTGAGCGCAGTTCCGCCGCGTAGCCAGACGGGCCGGCTTTCGTGGCGCACGCGCCGCTGCAACCCCGCAGAACGCGGTCCATGGGGTTAGGCAGCTCTTTCCCGAAGTTCAGGAAAGCGGGCGTGTACCCGGTCGAACGGTTCACCGTGGACCGCAAGGAGAAGCCAATCTCGTTAAGACAGGCGTCCCAATCCCTGTGTTGCTGCGCAAAGGCTGTCAGCAAGGGCTTGAGGTTGCGGTTGATCCGCTCAGTCGGGTTGGCCTGTGGGTGATACGTGGTTGTTTTGCGGTGCTTAATGCCAAAGGCAGCACACGCATCCACAAATACCTTGGCCGTGAAATAGGACGCATTGTCCGTGATCAACTCCGCCGGAAAGCCAAAGCGGGTAAAGACCTCGGTCAACTTGTCCCAGATTGCGCGTGCCGTTAACTTCCGAAGGGGAAACAACTCGACCCACTTCGTGAAGTGATCTGTGACTGCCAGGAGAAAAGCATGGCCTCTCCGGCTTCTAGGGAAGGGTCCCATTATGTCACAGGCCGCGACTCGCCAGGGTTCTTGGCTGTCGATCGGCTGCATGAGCCCGGGAGGCTTGCCCCCCACGAGGCTTCACGCATTGGCACACACGGCATGAGCGGGCGTAGTGAAGGGCATCACGCTTCATGCCAGGCCAGGTAGCAGAGCGGCACAACTTTTGAAAAGTCTTAAGGCCACTCGCGTGTCCGGCCAACCGCGAGTCGTGAAAATAGCCGAGTGTGGCTTTCCTTAGACTGCTGGGTATCACCACCTTGAAAGACTCCTGGGGAGCTTCTTCAGATGGGACGTAGCGCAGGAGAACACCATCAGCATCAAGCAGATACGAGTCCAGCGTGCCCGCAGCAATACCAGCCTGCGTCCGGCACTCGGCGTCGACAGCAATACCAGCTGTCCGTTTGCGCCCGGCGGGTTGACCGCCACGCTCCTCTTGGGAGCTCAGCTCATTGAGCCCGTCAACAATTTGCTGACAAAACGGATCGTCCTGCTGTGCCTTGAGTAGGTCCTCTCTGCTGAAGACGATACCGTCGGACGTGAAAAGGTCTACCAGGTATGCGTCCTCACCCGAAGCGATCGACTCGAAAGTGACTTCGCCGTCGGGTTGCGCGCCTTTCGACTCCTTGGAGCAAGATGCCCCGGAGTCTACTAGGTGCGGCTGCTCTCGGGAGTGGCGGACACAAGTGTCAGACACCAAAACGGGGGCACGCGACAAGGCGTCAGCCACGACGTTTGAACTCCCTTTCCGGTAGCGTACAACGAAGTTGTACCGCTGCAATGTCAACGCCCAGCGCGCGAGGCGGCCCGCGGGCTCGCGCAAGCGCTTAAGCCAGGTGAGTGCCATGTGGTCCGTTTCCACCACGAATGGCACCCCGTCGACGTAGCAGTCGAACTTCCGGAGAGCAAAAACTATAGCGAGACATTCCCTTTCAGTCACGCTGTAGTTGCGCTCGGCGGCGTTAAGTGACCGGCTCGCAAAGGCGACAGGCCGGAGGACGCCGTCGTGCTCCTGAAGCAGCACCGCCCCGAGACCCAGGTCGCTCGCGTCCGCCTGGACAACGAACTCCCTGTTGAGGTCGGGCAGCTTCAGATCGGCTGTGGCCACTAGAGCTTCGGAGAGCGCCTTAAAGGCTCGCTCTTGCTCTGGGCCCCAGCTCCATCGTGCCGACTTTTTCAACAGTGCGGTCAAGGGCGCTTGGAGGTCCGCGCAGTTTGGGATGAACTGTCTGTAGTAGTTCACCATGCCCAAAAAGCGTCTCAGGCCCTGAATGTTCGCCGGCGTCGGGTACTCCACAATGGCTCGTACCTTCTCCTCACACGGCAGAACGCGACCGCTCTCGATGGTAAAGCCCAATAGTGAAATGCGAGTCTCAGCTATTTGAGCTTTCTTCGGGTTCAGAGTCAACCCGGCGGCACGCAACCTCTCAAGGACATCCTCCAAGTGGTGGAGGTGCTCCTCGAACGTTCGAGAGAAAATGACGATATCATCGAGGTATGCCATGGCGGATTGCCATTTAGCATCCCCGAGAATGCGGTCAATAAGTCTCTGGAACGTAGCTGCAGCTCCAGAACAGCCAAACGGCATGCGGGTAAACTCGTACAGTCCTCTGTGAGAGGTGAACGCAGTTTTCTCCGCGTCAGCCGGCTCCATCTGAACCTGCAGGTAACCGCGGCTAGCATCCAAGGTGCTGAAGTAGCAGGCACCGCCTAGAGCAGCCGCGATTGAGTCCACGTTAGGCATAGGATAAGCATCCTTCCTCGTGACCTCGTTCAGCCGGCGGTAGTCCACACAGAGACGATAGGAGCCGTCTTTTTTGGGGACCATTACCACCGGTGAACCCCAGGGACTGTTTGAGCGTTGGACAACTCCGGTCTCAATCAACTCATCCAATGCCTGGTCGATCGCTTTCCTCTTAGCCACACTGACGGGGCGAGGATTGCATTTCCACGGTTGTGCGTCGCCTATGTCAATCCGGTGCCTCACAAGAGAGGTGCAACCCGGTCGTTCAGTGAACATGTCACTGAAACGAGTCAACAGCGACGACAGGCGCGCCTTCTCACGTTTCGACAAGCTGTCACGCAAAGGCGGCAGCGATCGATCCGAGCTGCTGCTTACCGGGGTGGTCACCGGCGTAGCCGAGACCTCGTTCACCGCGGTAGCGCTATGCTCGAGAGAAAGCGGTAGGCACGGACCGTTTTCCGCCGCGCCGACCAAAGGGCCAGTCTTGGCGTCGGAGTGAGGGACACGAGCCGAGGGGGGCTACGCTTTGTCTCCTCTCCTCCTGCTCTCTCGTTACATCCGGCGACTTACGGGCAGCCGTGACCACGGGAGGTGCAGCGAATGGCCGTAGAGCGCCGGAAGGGCCGTCTCTGTAGCCTCCGCTTGCGACGTCAATCACGATACCTGTGCGCGCGAGAAAGTCGCGACCGAGAATCACAGGCACGGAAAGACCGGGGAGATGCACAAAGCGCTGACGGCGCGCGCGATTCTCCCAGCGCACAACCAACCGCGCAGCGCCGCACGAAGTAGCGGTACCGCTGGCGAGATGGAAGGCAGTGTCGCAAGCTCGAATGCGGACAGAGCGGTCGCGCAAATGAGCCAAAACCTCTTCGCCGAACAGCGAGATCGAAGCACCGCTATCCAGCAACGCCGCAAACTCTCGACCAGCGATCGTAAGGGCGATGAACGGCGCCGGCGTGGCTGGAAAGTCATGTCCAGCGCGACACGCCATCGGTGCCAGAGGTTGGGTTACACCCCCGTGCTCTTGTACTGCTGTAGCCGCCGGCGAGGGGGAGCTCACCGACGGCTCGCCCCGTTTCCCGACGGGCGAGCAGGCCCTTGCGTCGGTTGGGGCGCGTTGCATGTTCGCGCGGTGTGGCCGCGCTCATGGCAACGATAGCAGACGACGCCTTTTCCGCCATCAGTGGGGGGATTTTGGCGATTCGTGAGAGCCGGGAGTTCTCCGTTCGCTAGCCGCAGTGGGGGGCTCCGCGATCAGATCTCCCCTCGTGCGTTGGGGCGCGGGGGGTCCCGTTCTCGTTCGCCCTGCAGGGCAGAGGGGCACGCCCGGGCGTACGAGTACGGGTCGAGAGCGCGGTCCGACACAGCGGGCGCATCTCGTTCTCTCGCGGCCGAAGCCGCCTCGTGACTCAGGGGACTACGGGGTGACAAGTCACCACCAGCCCACGCACAACGAGGCTCGAGAGAAGCGGACGGCGGTGGCGGCGGGCGGTAGGCTCTCGCCGCCAGTATGTCGCCCTGAATACGCTTCGCATCGGAGGCCAACTCGTTCAGGTTACAATAACGGGCGCTCCGAAGGTAAGCGGCGAAGGTTGGATGAGCCTGGCGAATGGCTCGCTCCACCTTCTCAGCGTCTGATGCCGTAGGGTCGGCAAGGAGGTAGAGCTCCTGCAAAGCCCGGACGTACTCGAGAAGAGATTCGTCGGGATGTTGCGTTCGAAGCTCTAGCTCGCGACGCATGCGGCGCTCATAGTCAGGAGGAAGGAATTCGCTACGGAATAGCGCTCTAAACTCCTCCATCGAACGAGCTTGGTGGCCGACAAGTCGGTACCACCGTGCCGCCTGGGCTGTCAGCGCTACTGGCAACACACTGCCTAGCATTACGCTGTCGTTCAGCCGCCTGGCCTGCTGATAGCGGTGCAGCGCCTCGAGGTACTCAGTGGCACTCATGCGGTCCGAATAACCGCTGAACTCAGGCAGAGGTACCCTTAGGCTACTCGGCATGCTTGGCTGGGGGGGACTCAGGGTCTCCCTTTAAAACACCAGCCTGCGAGCGCGCCGCTTCCAACAGAGCATTTAGGAGCTGCGCTGCAGTTGCGTGCAGCGGCGATTGCTCCGACGCAGGCGCGGACGTGACAGGGTCGCGCGCCTGTTCTCCGGCATGCACGTCAGACCGAAAAGGGCCAGTAAACGGCATGGATGAGGGTGGGGTTGTGGCCGCACCGACGGGTGCATGAGGCCTCACGCGATCGGCAGACGGATCGACGGCGGAGCACGGTGGCTCACGTCCGTCGAAAGTGCTGCCTACGCGAGTCTGAGGCACACGAGCGTCGGCAAACGCGGCGACGTTGACGGTAAAGCGAGCTGGCTCGCGGACAACATTGTCAACCCTTTGCGCCCCTGACCAAGGTGGGTCAGTGAGCGCGTGCATGCCGACACCTAAGTGGCCTGGGAAGGAAGGCTCGGGTGTGGCGGGTTGGGCAGTCAACTGAGCTGCTGACAAGGGAAGGCCAGCGAGCGGAGACGACGCATTGGAGGGGCCCGTAAGCGCATGCTCCGCGTGCGTCTCAAACAGCTGAGAAAGCCCGCAACTGGCTTGGCTAGGACTGTACTCCACATTCGAGCGGCTACTATCACCATAGGGGGGCCCCAAAGAAGGGATCTCTCCCGGTGACCGAAAGCAGAGGGCCGCCTAGGCGACCATATCTCGCGCTGTCGGGTTCGTCCGCATCGAACGAGATTAAGTCCGTCACCACGGGATCGAGCAGGAACGAGCGCCTCGAGGGGGGTCTGCTCTGAAGCCATGCCGAAACCAAGTTGGGCGCCAGTTATGTGGAGATAGGTTTGCTACACAAGCTTACCCTACGAAGCGACCGGGAAGGGACGCGACGCTCTCCACTGCCGTTGCGCACAAAGACGCTACGGCCGGGTTCGTCGACTCTCCGACACGGCGCAGAGATGGCACTCGAGGCAGGTCGTCAACAAACACGGGTTTATTAACCCAAGATACAGCACAGTGCGACAATCACGGGATTGCGGGCCGTAAGGGTAACTCCGCAAAACCGACCGAGTGAACGCTTGCCGGCAGGCGCTACGGCTATCACACAAAGGGCGGCAGCCGAGAGCACGTACGAGAAGCCGCCTGCTAAGGCAGTGCGTCTACCTCTCGTGTAGGCCTGTGAGCATCTGCCGCGGCGAGCGAGCGCCGGGCGGGAGCAAGCTCAGGGGAGATGAGGCAGTCACGGGCGGCCAATGACGATCGGCGAAGCACCGTCACGTGTGCTAGCGTGATGCGAGGGGTAGGCATTGTCCGGGCATGTTCGGACAACGTGTCTCCGTGCAGAGAAGACCGACGCGTGGCTTGCACCAGACAAAAAGGCCTGGCGGCGAAACCACGGTGGCCATGTTCCCGGCGCTCGAGGAGCACGGGGCCAGCACTCGCGCTAGCTGGGGAACGAGGCGCCAAAGGGGAGGGCGCGCTCGATTCCCACAATCTTGACCTGCAAAGTGGTGCCGGTGGGAGATTTCTCCTGTGCGTTGCCGAACGATGAAAAATTCGCAGCGTGCGCGTTAACTAAAAGCGAACTGCGGGTCTCTGTGTCCAGTCCGAGTCTTCTGTCTCTCATTGCCCAGCAGCGATTGGGATGTTCCAGTAGGAAACAACCGTCCATCACTGCGTGCTTTGCGCCCCCCCAGGTTTCTCTCCTGTGCAACGCTGCGATGAGCGCCAGCGTCAACGCCGCCGCCAGTGTAAGCGTTAGCGCCCGCTGCTTCGCATCTACATATGGTTCCCTTTAGCGGTGGATGGTGTAATCTTTAAGGCGAAAGTCTTTAATGTCTCATGCTCACGTCCGTCCGGTGTCCGTCCGACCTTCGTCCGGCGTCCGTCCGTCCGTCCGTCTGTCTGTCTGTCTGTCTGTCTGTCTGTCTGTCTGTCTGTTCGTCCGTCCGTCCGTCCGTCCATCCATCCGTCCGTCCGTCCGTCCGTTCATCCGTCCATGTCCGTCCGTCCGTCCATCCGAGCTCTGGCACTGAGCCAGGTGGCCACCGGGATGCGCAGACGGACGCCGGTCGCGTCGGACTCTATAGCGCTCGCGCTTTGCTTGCGTAGCGTCGCTGTGACCAGAGTTTGCAATCATTCTGACCGACGCCGTCTCAATGGACCAAGGCGTTCACGGAATACACTTTCCAATTTACAAAGGGTCCGTCAACTTAAGAGCTGGAACGCGGATGGCGTTTGCACGATGCGCAAAGCGCGAGAAAATACTAACGCATGCGAACGGAGGAAGATGAGTCTCGCGTCTCGCTGCGATTCGCGGTAAAAAATTAAAGAAGAAAACACGCACCCATTAGGTTTGTGTCTTATGCCACTGAGAGTGTAAAAGAAAAAAGACATGGCATAATCAGTGGAATGGCCACACGCTTTCGCCGAACACACTTTGTAATGTACAAAGTCTCCTTCAATTTTTTCCTAAACATGCTACCTTGTGTACTATCAAAAAGGTATCTTTTTTGTTTGTTTGTTTTCTGGAGGATCACTTTTAACGTTGTCCCCTTGCGTAGTTACCTGATGGAGCACTTCGTCGAGGTGGCGAAGCGTAGCGAAGAGTTCCTGCGGCTGGACGCCGACGACGTGGTGGCCATTCTGTCGGACGAAAACCTGAACGTAGTCAAGGAGGAGAGCGTGTGGAAAGCCGCGCTACGCTGGATCGAGTTGGACCCTGGCAGCCGCACTCGCCACGTGGCGCGCCTGTTGGAGTGCGTGCGCACGGGACTCGTGGACACCGACTTCTTCGTCGAGAAGATCAAGACGCACAAGTACATCGTCGACGACGACGGCTGCAAGTCAGTGCCGTGCAAACTGCTTAAATACGTTTTTCTTTTTTGTTTGTCATTTTTCTACGCGCATATCAGGTACACGAGGATAGACTCGGGGAGGAAAGAAGAAAAAAATCATGACCCGGTCCCGTTTCGGTTGGCAAAATGTAGGCAAGCGAACGCTGGCGTATGCGTGCTTGACCTACTGCCTTTACCTTTTCCTTTCTTTCTTTCTGACTTTCTTTTCTTTCCTTGCTTCCTTTCTTTCTTTCCTTCTTTCCTTCCTTCCTTCTTCATTTCCTTCTTTCTTTTCTTCTTTCTTCGCGCCAATAACGCGCCCGAACCAAGATATGATGGTGAGGCACGGCGCAGTGGAGGGCTCCGGAAAATTCGACCACCTAGAGTTTAACGTTCGCCTAAATTCAAGTACACGGGCGTCTAGGACTTCGCTTCCATCGAAGTGCCATCCACATTTTAAATGCGAATGCATTTCATAGTCGGGCTATGTCAGGCATCCGGCGTTGTCCAGCGTTGTCCGCGGAGGAGGAGGAGGAGGATAGGTTGAGGAGGTAAGCGCCGGCAGGTGTTAGATGTGAAGCATCTTATGGCGAAGCTTAATCCGGTGGTGGTGGTGTGCGGCGTGACCACCCTTACTGCGCATGCGCAAACCCTTAAAAAAAAGAAAAATAAAAAACCTCCTCTCTCCCTTTCTCTCCTCTAGGCATCCCTCCCCGCGGCAACCACACCCTCACTGCGCATGCGCCTCCCGTCCTCTCCCCTGCTACGCTCCCCCCCTCTCTCCTCTAGGTATCCCTGCCCGCGGCGTCCACACTCCCATTGCGCATGCGCGTCCCACCTCTCTCTCCTCTCCTGTGCTCCCCCCCCTCTCTTCTCTAGGCATCTCTGCCCGCAGCATCCACACTCCCCACTGCGGATGCGCCCCCCCCCCTCTCTCTCCTCTCCTACGCTCCACCCCCTCTCTCGCCTCGCGACGCCGACACAGGCAGCGTCTGCTAGCGACTTTCTTGGTTGAAAAAACCGACTGCTCGCGCTGCACAACCGTTCACTGGCCACCCCGTATATATGGCAATGGATCTTGACCTCCAAGGTGGTGCCGGTGGGAGATTTCTCCTGTGCGTTGTTGAACAATAAAAATTCGCAGCGTGCGCGTTAACTAAAAGCGGACTGCGAGTCTCTGTGTCCAGTCGGAGTCTTCTGTCTCTCATTGCACATTAGCAGCGATTGGCATGTTCCAGCAGGAAACACCGCTCCATCGGTGCGTGCTTTACGCATCCCCAGTTTTCTCTCCTGCGCAACGCTGCAATGAGCGCCAGCGTCAACGCCGCCGCCGGTGTAAGCGTTAGCGCCCGCTGCTTCACATCTACACATGGTTCCCTTTAGCGGAAGATGGTGTAATTTTTTATCTCTCCGCTCTCACTCCTTCTCCCATAGAAACAGCTGCGGGCGCGCGCGCTTATCCTCGCCCCTAGCAACCGGAGCAGGTGGTGCGGGCGGAGTAGCGGAGAGTGAGTGGAGAGGAGGAGCGCGCTCTGGTGTGTGAGGGCGCTCGCATCGCGGAAGCTCGGCGGAGCTCCCGCGTGTGTGGAGAGTCTAGCAGAGGGTAGGTGCAGTGCTTCGCCGCTCCTTCTCTCGCCGTTCACTCTCTCTCCTCCCTGCGCCCCACACTCCCGTCCGCTCGCTCGCACGTATATATAAATGGAGTGAAGCGCGCGCGAAATGCATTCGCATTTCCTCACGATTCCCTTCGGGGAGGTGGGGGGCATTTTTTTTTCACGAAGCGCAAGTTTATAACCCACATTTTCCGTTGCGCGTCACATGCTTCTCTTCCCAAAAAATGAACAATGCGTTGCTGCCTTTCCAACGCAGTGACACGCATTCTGGCGCGCAGAAAATGTCTTTGAACATGAGCATTTTAAATGCGAAGCATTTCTTAGCGAACTTCGGCTACTTTGAGCGTATCTATCTATCTATCTATCTATCTATCTATCTATCTATCTATCTATCTATCTATCTATCTATCTATCTATCTATCTATCTATCTATCCGCCTACGACTTTGGGCTCTCCTGGTCGTATCGTTAATGGGATTTATACCGAAATTGGTATGGCATAACATGACTGTATTACAAACATGAATAACTGGTCATATCATGAAAATCATGACTAACTTGTCATGAAAAGTATGATTTACACGCCATGGCCGTAGTGCTCCTGAGGCCGTTTTCTTACCTTGATATATCCAAAAATTGGTACGATAAGACATTTCTGCATGGCCAACATAAATGACAGGTGGTAATATGAAAATGATGGCCTGCATGTCATGTACAACATGATTTACATGCCACGCTCATGGCGCGCTGACGGCCGTTTCGCTAGCTTGATATACACCAAATTTGGTATAGCATGACGGGTCTGTATGACGAAAATAAATGCTCAGTGGTCATATGGAAATCATGACATGTCATGTGCAACATGACTTGCATTACACGCTGATGGCCCGCTCGCGACCGTTTCGATAGTTTGATATACACCAAATTTGGTATTGAGTGACATGACTGTATGACGAACATAAATGCCCAGTTGTCATATGGAAATCATGACATGTCATGCGCAACATGACTTGCATGCCACGCTCATGGCACGCTCGCGGCCATTTCGCTAGTTTGATATACACCAAATTTGGTATTGATTGACGTGACTGTATGACGAGCATAAATGACAAGTGGTAATATGGAAATCATGACATGTCATGTGCAACATGACTTGCATGCCATGCTCATGACACTCTTGTGGCTGTTTCGCTAGCTTGATATACACGAAATTTTTAAGGCGAAAGGCTTTAATGTCTCATGCTCACGTTGGCCCGTCCGTCCCTCTAGCCGTGCCCTGGCACGGCGCCAAGGTGCATAAACGGACGCCGATCGCGTTGGACTCTGCAGCGCTCGCGCTTTGCTTGCGTAGCGTCACTGTGACCAGCGTCTCTAATCATGCAAGGAGGGAGACGCGCCGTTCTGATCGACCCCGTCTCAGTGGGCACATGCGTTCGAGGAACACACTTTGGAATTGACAAAATGTCCGTCGATATAAACGCGGGAACGCGGATGGCGTCTGCCCGATGCGCAAAACGCGAGAATACGAACGCATGCGAAACGGAGGCAGATTGGTCTCGCGTCTCGCTGCGATTCGAGGTAAAAAATTAAGCGAACATAAGTGGCAGGTGGTAACATGAAAATGTTGGAATGCATGCAGTGTTGTACGGAATGGCGTTCCAAGGAACGACGTTCCAGGAACTACAGGTTTTCCCGCTCACTTTAATCCAAGTGCCAGCTAAAATAATCCGCACGCCATAGAAATAATCTGAGTGCCAAATAATTTAATCCATATGCCAAGCATTTAATCCAAGCGCCAACATATTTAATCGAAGCGCCAGCTCAAATAGGCCGCGTGCCAGTGAGTTTAATCCGAGTGCCACCATGTTTAATCCAATTGCCAACAGCTTTAATTCAAGTGCCAGTCAGTTTAATCCATGCACAAGAAAGGGGAATATGGGGCGTGAAAACTGCAGTATAATTGAAGTACAGTACCTACAATATGAAAGACAAAAGCCGGAAAGTGGAAGACAGCACTAATATAGTAATATTTGTATTCGTCGCTACTATGTATTTGTGAAAAAAGTATTACTGCAATCTGCAATAGTTTGATTGAGCCGTGCTTGGAGCGTTTATACTTTGCTATGCACCAGTTTGCAGGAGAGTGTTTGGCACGGGCGGAATCACTTTAATGGGAATGCCGCAATCGTTAATTTAATCTCTCTCTCTCTCTCTCTCTCTATATATATATATATATATATATATATATATATATATATATATAAATATATTGTAAGCACATTTCAAGTACTTCATCATTCTCACTTGTAGATATCATCATCATCCCGACTCTTCCCTCTTCTTGGTGTTCTGAGCCGAGGCAGACACTGCCAAATAAACGGTGCTGCTGCCCCTGTCTGGTGAGGTCTTCCTGCGTCTTCCAATATATATATATACACTTCAATTTATTCCATAAATGCAATATCAGCACCAGTGTATCGGAACGGAACGAAAACCGAAAACAAAAAACAAAAAAAAAACCGCTATTTTTGACCGGAACGAAAACGTAACCGTAACGTTATCTATTATTTCGTTCCGGAGTGAAACCGATTTTTTTTTTCGGTTCGCGCGGAAACTTGGCAATACAGAACAACCGAGGCCATGCAACGTGAGCAGTAATGCACATCTCAGGCAGGAATTTCAAAGTAAAGATGTGTTCAAATTGTGATAAAAACGAAAAAAAGTGGCAATCAGAGATCTTTGTATTAGCTCAAGTGGACTTTCGTGTGCCTGTGACACATGCCAGCGTGGACAAAGCATTCTAGGCGCGGAAGTTTGTTTTGTATGAACAGCGGTCTCGCAATATGAGAGGTGCGTTCGATGACGGGCTGCTTCTGAGATCATGCTCGCTCCCTTAACTCAAAGCATTGAGCCTGCTAAAAAAATCGTAATTGCACATAAACCCAAACAAATGCAAGGTTAGTTTTTTTTAAAATATTTATTTCTGTTTTCAAGAATGGGTGAATATCGTCTGTCGGTCACCATCGCTCTCACCGGGCTGAGCAGACGACTGCGAACGCTTCTGGCCGTGTGCTAGCAGACGACATGAGTCTCTGCCATATGCGATCAACGAAGTACCTGATTACCCGGAATAATGCAGTAGCGAAGAAGCATAAACTGTCTCCATGCTTAAACTCTTACCAAGGGCTCTATGAGCAAAGACATTTACAGGTTTTCCCGCTCACTTTGATCCAAGTGCCAGGTAAAATAATCCGCACGCCATTGAAATAATCTGAGCGCCAAACTATTTAATTCATGTGCCAAACATTTAATCCAAGCGCCAACATATTTAATCCAAGTGCCAGCTCAAATAGGCCGCGTGCCAGTGAGTTTAATCCAAGTGCCACGATGTTTAATCCAATTGCCAACAGCTTTAATTCAAGCGCCAGTCAGTTTAATTCATCCACAATAAACACAAGGTTTCACTTTTTATATGTTTAAATGCCAGAACAATGTAAACTTGAGGCGTCAGGAACAATTTTTCTTTTGCCCATTGAATTCGAGCGCTTATGCAATGAAGTACAATGGTATTTCACCCAAATGTTTTGGTGTCATACCTTAGAATTCAAAAAGCATTTTAGTTTAATTACATGCTTGGGTATTAATGTGTTTGCTCATGGAGCCGCTGGTACGATTTTAAGCACCGAGACAGTTTATGCTTCTTCGCTACTGCATTATTCCGGCTAATCAGGTACTTCGTTGATCGCACATGGCAGTGACTCATATCGTCTGCTAGCATACGGCACTAAGGCTACTTTTTCGCAGAAGCGTTCGCAGTCGTCTGCACAGCCCGGGGAGAGCGATGGTGACCGAAAGGCGATATTCACCCATTCTTGAAAGCAGAAATAACCATTGAAAAAAAAACTAACCTTGCATTTGCTTTCGTTTATGTGCAATTACGTTTTTCTTTTTCTTTTTTATAAAAGTATCAAGGGAGATACCCATGTTCATGTAACAGACGACGCTAGTGTTGCTGAAGCGTGGTCACTTGGAACACGCGCAGGGGAACATTTCCAGACGTCAAGAGGGCTTTGCTTCAACTCATGGCCGGATACAAGCGAGGACCACGCTTTAAAGACCCAGACCAACCTCGTCGAAAAAACAGCAGAGTATCGGTGGTCGACAGGGCGAGGATTGTGGACGCCTACAGGCGTGGTGGCGACCTAAAGCAACTGGCCGATGCCCTGGGCATCAACATAAAAACAGCAAGATCGATTGCCGCTACCGACAGAAAAGTATCAAACCATGGTGGTGGTTCTAAAAGGAAGTTTGGAGATGACGTGGTGAGAACTTTAAGACGAATTGTCGACGAAAACTGTACTTTTACTCTAAGGCAGATAAAGGAGGCCCTGGAGGAGGAAATGCCAGGAGTAACAATCAGTGCAAGCACAGCTGATCGCTTGCTAGATGCCCACAGCTACTCAGTGAAGCTGGTGACGCGCAGAGGCCCACAGACCGCAACCGTGACGACGTCAGTCCGATGGACCGCGTGTGTGTCGCTTCTACTTGGACGAGACAAACTACAATATCTGGTGTTCCAGGAACTTCGGCAGGGCAACTAAAGGGCAACCAGCTGTGCACACGACCACGACGACGAAGGGAGCGAACTTGAACATCATAGCATGCATGTCCGCAAATGGAGTTATTCACTGGACTGCGGTGGACAGAGTTCATTGGGCTGCTTTCAATGATTTCCTCAGCGATGTTTCGGCTCGTGTTGAACGTGATGAGCCAAACAAAGAAGCTGTCTTCATTTTCGATGGCGCACCTGCTCACAGTCGGGCAGAGCAGGCAGCTTTGGCTAACTCACCGCACTCTATCAAGCGCCTGCCTGCGTACGGTCCCTTTTTCAACCCAATAGAAGTGTTCTCAAAATTCAAGTCACACGTGAAGGCCTACCTAAGCGAATGCCATGATTTAGTATTGGTGACACCGTAAGGCATGACGAAAAAGGAGCACAGGCGTTCTTTGCTGCTGGGCGCAGCTCGGCACTCCATGCAGCAGATGCAGCGCGTGGACTGCGGGGCCTTTGACCGGCACAATTTTTCTTTTCTGCCTGCCGCATTGCGTGAAGATGACTTGTGAACGTGTGTCTAAGCCCTTCGAGACGGTGCTATTATTAATAAATACGTCACGTGCTGATATTGCATTTATGCAATTATATATATATATATATATATATATATATATATATATATATATATATATATATATATATATATATATATATATATATATATAAAGTAGATTAACGATGTCAGCGTTCCCATTAAAGTGATCCCGCCCGTGCCAAACACTGACGTACAAACTGGTACATAGCAAAGTATAAACGCTCCAAACAAGGCTCAAGCAAACTATTGCAGTAATATTTTTTTCACAAATAATAGCGGAAATACAAATGTTACTATATTAGTGCGGTCTTCCACTTTCCGGCTATTGTCTTTCATATTGTAGGAACTGTACTTCAATGGTACTGCTGTTTTCACGCCCCGTATTCCCGTTTCTTGTGCATGGATTAAACTGACTGGCATTAGAATTAAAGCTGTTAGCGATTGGATTAAACATGGTGGCACTTGGATTAAACTCACTGGCACGTGGCCTATTTGAGCTGGCGCTTGGATTAAATATGTTGGCGCTTGGATTAAATGTTTGGCACATGGATTAAATAGTTTGGCGCTCAGACTATTTCAATGGCGTGCGGATTATTTTAGCTGGCACTTGGATTAAAGTGAGCGGGAAAACCTGTAGTTCCTTTTTGGAGGAACGGAGGAATGCCACCGTTCCATTTAGGATTGGTGGAACTGTAACGGTAACTCGTTACGTTTACGAGGGAACGGCAGAAGGAACGGCGTTCCTTTTGTAAACGTTCCACGACATTTAACAGGCGCACGCACGCAGCCCAATGCAGAACAGAGCGGATGGGCAACCACGTGAGGCACCAAAATGTACCACTCGCCTATCGCTCACTGATGCATCCTGGTTTTCACTTTAAGGCACCTGCCGGCGGCGCGGCGTAGCGAAAGACGCGGAGACTGACCACGTGCGGGAGGAACAGTTAATTTTTTACAAAGCTGTTATGCTCGAGGTTTGCCGCGCGTCATAGAAAAAATTATCATCATTAAGAACCGACACACGCTCTGTTCGTCCTATTCTTATTTTGCTTCGCTCCCAGGACACATTCCCTGGTTTGTCCGGTGCAGGATGCAATAACTCTGATGGGCGATAGAACGAGCACAGAGAGAGCGAAAGAAAGAGACACAGTGGAAGAGAAAAGAAGAAATTCTTGGCAAAAAAAATAAAAAAAATTCAGCGTGGCGAGATTCAAGGCCGCCTATCCACGATACGAAGGCGAGCGTACTAACCACTCGGCTATCTACTTCTTTTTTCTTTCATGGTATTTATTCAGGCATGCCACTTTACAGCCATTCAATACAGACATATAACTAATATGTTCATTCTGCTCGTATCGCGACCCAACAACGAACACATACCAGTAAAGAATTTTCATTGAAGACGTCAAGTAACGGCCATTCCCAGCTATACACTAGAACGGCGGTAAGGATAAACACCTCATCAATGCAAATAACATTCCGGCAGACTTTTCATTTGCTCGTATACATCTCTTAGCAGAGGGACCATCCCAATGAAGTGGAATGTTTAGGACATTATTGGAGCTGCGTTTCTCTGCAACATGCGCGCACGCTAGAAGAGCGTAACATAGCCTTGTATTGTATAGTATAGCAATGGGGTGGGAAAGGGAAGTGAGGGTGAGGAGGACAGAATGGAGGAGGGGAGAACGAGTATAGAGAAACCGAGGAAGAGAAAAAACTACATATAAACAAAGGGAAATAGGAAAGCCGAGAGAAATAAATGGAAGGAAGAGAGAAAAAGATAGAGAACGAAATATACAGAAATATGTTCGCTGACTGCAAACAGGGGACTCTACTGAGTTGAAGATGTATATCCCGGACATTCTACTCACACTGAAATATTGAATCATCACTGATTAAACGCCTAAGTATTGTCCCTTTTCGTGGAGTTTCCTACGCAAGAAATTTAATGATATTGGTACATCGGTAGATATTTCTATTTGAATATCTGAAGCGCAGCATCCTGACTGCGACTTTGACGACCGAAGTGGAATGTGCCACACCACATGTGTTGTACTTCAAATAGACGAGCCCAAAAGTTGCAGTAGGGCCTGTGGTCTCTAAAAAATTCGCCTAGGTGCGGTTATTAGATTCATTTTACGGACGTATAGCCTGCTGGCGGCGATGTTAAATTCGTATAAATATATGTAGCTTGACGTGAGTTTTAAATTTCTCACTTTCTTTCGCCTCAGGATTACCCGACACTATACATTTATTAAAAAAGTCAAATGTAACGTTAATGTAACGACACGTTCCAATTTTCGAAATGTAACTGTAACGAGTTCCTTTTGCATTTAAGGAACTTGTAACGAGAACTCGTTCCAAAATTGGGAAGGAACGAGGAACGAGATTTCGTTACAGTTTTAGAGGAACGGGTACAACACTGCATGTCATCTACAATGCCATTTACATGCCACGCTTATGGTGCGCTTGCGTCCAGTTCGCCAGCTTGATCTACACCGAAATTTGTATTGTTCGACGTGACTGAATCACGAACACAAATGGCAGGTCCTAACATGTTAATAATCACATGCATATTATGTACTACAGCATGATTTGCTCTTTGGTGGCTGCTTCGCATTACATCGATTCCCACAGAGCGTGGGATCTGCCGGATTTTTTTCTTTTCCGGGCTTCTGCCCGGCGGTATGGAAACCATTTGCGAACTATACAATAGTTACTCAACGCGTCCCAATTTGACACTTCAACGTTGACCCTGGACCTGCAGCTTCGAGGCGCGCCCGCTAGGTGGCCAGCACTTATTTGGATTCGCGAACGCGAATAAGCATGAATATGCTCACCATGATGTTGCACCGTGGTTATTTAACAACGAAACGCGGCTTACTTTTTTAAAAATGAGTGCCGCTCCAATGTACACAAGGGTATGAGGTCCGCTTGCCTGTGCACTTCTCCATTGTGCACCCGCACTCCCTGGTTTGCCGTGTGCCGCCTTCACTAGGAGTCCGCGCATTCAGTGTAGACCTTACAGTTGTGCAACTTCGGTGGGCGACGGTCGTCTCCGTGCAGGCCTCGAGTGATGCAGACGCTGCGCTTCCTGTACGACGTGGACGTGGTGGTGCACAACGACGAAGTGCCGACGCCCGTCTTCGCGCGACCGCGCATACCGCACGAGGTGATGTTCGCCTTCGGCGGTTGGATGGCTGGAGGACCGACCAGCTTCATCGAGAGCTACGACACTAAGGCCGACAGGTGGATTAAGGTGAGCGCCGCATTGATTCCACCAATACACACACACCCGCGGCCTGAGGTGTTGCACCTTAGGTTAGCCCTTGCAACGTGGGCTGTCCCTATGGAAGACGGAACAAAAAAAAAACGTGGCTAATTCCTCCGTCATAGGAATCGGTATAACGCGAAAGTGAAACGTGTCTTCACAGAAGTAGTTTATTGTTTAGTGTGCATTGATATATGAGAGCTTCTACTATGTATATTGTTGTTTGGCAGCTATTCGCCTTGTGCGCCACCGATGGCGGCGCTGCGAACGGCGCTCCGGTGACGCAAAGGCGAGGATTTCTCTCTTGTCGTCTGCTAGGCTCTGGCTAAAACAGCTGCATTTTCGTTATAGTTCGCTCGCGTCGCACGGCGTTCTTTGACTAGCCTGTATTTTCTTCTAAGGATAGTTCTTTAGATGACGGCTAGCATTACAGGAAGTCAAGAAACGTTAAAAGTTACCATACTTGCTATACAGCCACAGCTATCGTGGTCAGGATCATGCCCCCCGAGTTCGTAAAGGTTACGTGAAAGCGCGAACGTCCTGCCAAGCGAGTTAAAAGGAGTCTATACGCCGCTTTGGAAGCGAAGCGCGGTCAATTTTACGGCGTATTCGCAAAAGTTAGCGTTGTGTAAACAGACTTGAGTTGAACGAAAGTTCACACTCCGTTCCCAATTGTAGTCATGTGGAACATGTGTGCACAAAACGTTTGCCGACAAAATAAAATTGATAACTTGATCGACCAGCGGGTTATTGCGGACAACTGGCCTAAATTGGGCAAGTTGAATGCATATTAAAACTTTTTACACGGACTATCGGCTCCGAATGAAATGCCAGCAGTGGTGTGCGTGGTACAGTTCGCACCCTTATTATTAGAGATAGATGCCCTCATGCGGTTTGCCGCTCGTGAGCCACACTCATGCTTTCTATCGCGCAGTGCTGCCTAACAGGTGTGCAGGCCTGTCAATGGTTGTGACAGGGCGGCGTGCGCTATATATACAGTTCCTAATGCTTGGGCAACACTCTCCGCTGTTCGTGTTTGACTTCACACGGATAGCTTGGCGAACAGTAAGAAAAATTCAGCGAATGTATCCAGGAAGAGGACAAAGAGAGCTCTTTCTCACCGTTCTTCTGGGCCCCATTGCCTGGTTATGGCTAATTTTTACCGCGCTTGTAACAAGATTAAATATTTTAATGTGAAAGCCTTAGGCTACTCATCAAACGCGAAAATTAACCGTCGGCGTCCTGCGTCGGTAGCGTCAATTTTTTTGCATCACATGATGCTTCCGTCATCATGTGACGCAAAAAAGTCATCACATGATGACGTCACCTTACGACGTCATCATCACACCACAGACAGCCAGAACTTGTGACGTCATAGCGTCCGGTCACATGTTGTCATCACATGACATCGTCGCTTTGCATTGCCTCCGTGATCGGTGAGCCGATCGCGGAGGCAAGAAATAACCAGGTGGTGTGCAGAAAGCTTGCAATGCCTCCGATCCTGGAGGCAGTGCAAAACCACGTTACGTCCAGAAAGCATTCGGAGGGGGGGTGGGGAAGGAACAATACATCGACTGAAGAAAAAACCGACAGGCCTGCGCGGAACGCGCATCACAGTCACAGCGAAAGCTGGAAGAGTGGCCTTTCTGGAGCCTTTTTTAAACACTCTTGGGGCAACTACTACAAGCAGACTTGCATGGTACCCACTGCGCCAGAAATGATCATAATTTTTGTGTAGTGGGGAAGCGCCCACTATGCCATTATTCGTCATTTTTCGGAAAAGCGGGGGTACCCGCTACATACTTGAAACGCATTATGTGCACTTTGTTGATGCTGTGGCTGATGACAATGAAGAATTATGCCTGAGGATTTTGTAATGGGTTGGAGCGTTGAACGACCACACGTTACGCAATTCGCATTGTGTGACGCCTGCTTGTTACTTTACTGTTCTAAAACGCTTCATTGCACATGTCAACGCGATTCCTTTCCCTACACGAAGCCTGCATAGGGTCAGTTTGCAAAACAGTTTCAAGCACCGGCGTAGCTCAGTGCTAGAGTGCTGGGCTGCCACGCAGAGCGCCCGGGTTCGACTCCCATTCCGTCATAGGTGTCTTTTATTTATTTAGTTTTTTTTTATTTCGCGCGATAGTGGTTACGGACACCGGCGGCGGCGGCGGCGGACAACTAGGGCGCAAAAACGGCCGTTGTTGTGATCTCATAACAGCTTTCGCTGTAAAAGAAGATGGCTTTCGCCTTCGAGTCATCTTAGGCAATGGCGTAAGGGACCATTTCAGTATTTTTAGTACAGTGATCGCAGCACGGCCGATCAGTAGTCGACTGTTGAGCGTGGTTTACACTATTTTATTGCAAACACATCTTATTACGACTTTCGATGCGAAAGCTTTGTATTTATCTACGTTAGCATGATTACACTAATTCTGTGCCGCATACTTTCAGAGGACCGTGAACTAGTCATCAAACATTGATTTATTAACGTAGGGATTAAAATATTTTATGTTGCAAAAAGAAAGAAAGAAGAAACCCCATATCCACGAAGTGATGATGTTGGAGGAGCTTGCTCGGAGATAATCGGGTAAACCGTGAATCCTCCGTACAATTCGTCTACTGTCATATAAAGACGTGACACGTTGTTATAGTTATATACATATTATATACACAATGTTATTTATTTTAAATTTGATGCACTATATACACAATTTACAATTTGATGCGCCAAAGATACATTTTATGGACTATATGTACATTATATACACAAGTATATAATGCCGCTACCGTGAGTCATACGCCTGATGCTTATGAATGGTAGACCGGTGAGCGATCAGGCGTTCTTCTACTGGGTTGACCGCGGGCAGGTGATCGGGCTTGGGAGGGTAGCGATACCCGTGCGTAACGCTCATAGCGGGAACCTTTCCGGCAACCAGAGAGTCTTTGCAAGTGGAGCAAACTCTGTACTGACTGTGGTCGGTTGATGACGTGGTAGGAAACTCTCGTTGCAGCACGGCAATGGCGTTGGCGCGGGATTGCTCATTGCGGATGGGAGCGATTGTGGTCAGGTTGTTGTCGAACCACAAGCGGTCGCATACCTTCCAGCTGTGGTCCGAACGTGTGGTCGAGAAAATCGCGCTTGAAGCGCGCTTCGGCGCCACCAACTTCAGGTAGCGACCGCTTTCGGCGCTTGGCCGCTCCATCCCGCGCCCGTACCTCTTCGAGGTTCTCTTGCCGCCGCTTCCGCGCTGCTTCGGCTTCGCGGACTTCTATCTCGGGGTCCGCACGATTCTGACTTCTCTCTTCGGCCTCGCGAGCTCTCACCGCAGGGTCTTGGCGGCAAGCCCACGCCGCTGCTGCCTTGCGAGCTCTCACCGCCGCTGCCTTGGCTTCCTGTGTGTTCATGACTAGCAGCGGTAGCGAAGTACACTGAGTGAGCTCCCGGCCAAGAGAAAGGAAGCGCGCCGCACGCAGCCGTTCCAGCGTGATGGCAGAAAGAGAATGTGTGGTCTGGAACGCGCTTATTCTTCATCGTCATCAGTGTCATCGTCATCGTCATGGCGTATAGTGGGTACCTTGCATGTGCTGTGCCGTGATGGCAGCGTCATCGTCATCTGGCTACGGCGACGGACAAGCCCCGAGCATAGGGAGCAAGATCCTAAAAAAACTCCCCACAATCTACCACTATTTCACAGGGACGCTTCAATGCCCTGTGCACTAGGGGTAGTGTACAAAATACCCTTATTCCTGTAGTAAAGTGTACATCGGGCAAACGGGGAGCTGCCTCTAGGTACGGCTAAAAGAACACTCTGGAACATTCAAGACCTGCACTTATGCCAATCTGCGTTCGTACTGCCACAAGTGTGGGTGCACGCCCTTGTTCAGTGATACGACAGTGCTAGTCAGACACAGTGATCAGACGACAAGAAAACTCGTGGAAGCCTTCTACATTAAAAAAGAAGGAGAGTCATGCGTCATCCGAACGTCGGTTTCTTTGTATGAAAAAGAAAACATAATCAGTAGTATGCTTGTCTGACTTGATGTTTGTCACGCCTGCGCAGCTTCCTCAGCGTAAAAAAAATTCTATTTGCATCGTTATGGTCCCTCGCCAGCTCCTTCTGCACATGTTCATTATGTTTATCGTAAGTGTTTAAATAATCTGCATATTCCAGTAAATCACCAGTTGAGAGTCAGCGCGTGTGTTTTGTTACCTTTTCTTCGTTCCTTCCGTCTGCGCGCTGTTTTTGCCCATTATAGAGAAATTTATCGCTGGCGGCGTATAGACAGTCGCAAGTATCTGACTTAAACCTCAGCATTCGGTACGACACGGAGTACAAACAGGCGCCTGAACCTACTCGTTCTAGCTCGAAATGAATTGGTGGTGGCTCAGTCGGATGGCGTACAGCGACGTACCGTGGGTTACACGCGACATCTCAGAATCGTAATCCATATGCACAAGGCCGCACTGAATGCCATGCTGCCGACGTGCTGTCGAGATTCTAGCCCCTCGCGCGTAGGGATTCCTGCACCATATCACATCACCTTGGCGGGCTCAAAGCATACCACACACCTGACGTACAAAACGACACCAACACTGACATTTGAGCTGTGGGGTGGTGGTGGTCCAGCTCTAACCTAGCCGTCCAGCAAGCGCTGATCGACCAGGCTGAACGGTCGGCTAAGGCCAGTGGGGCTAAGGCTCCGCCCTTAAGAATGACTTATATGCAATAGTCAATGCATCTATTGAGACGAAAAACAAGATGGCTTTCGCTTTCAAATTATCTCAGGTAAATATTTAAGGGACCCACTGGGTTTCGGTTGACGAGGATCGCTTGCGTAATCCCTCTTTAGATTCGGTTAGGTTGGGTTAGGTAAGGTTAGGTTAGGTTAGGTTAGGTTAGGTTGTAGGATGAGAGGGCCACTTTGACAAAGATAGGTCCGCCTATCGAAATGTCGGCCAGCCTGTCTGAGCCACTCTCTCCTGCTCATTCAACCTATTCGCACTATGTGAAAATTTAGCTTTTTAAGCAAGCGGACTCACATGACTCGTTTACCGGCTTGTTCTTAACGGCATAAATACAATGTACATAAAGAAAACGTGTCTTATTTCTGTTTCTTCTGTTCATTTAGGTTGAAACCGTAGACCCTGAAGGTCCCCGGGCGTACCACAAGCTCGCGGCTATTGGCAACGACATCTACGTCATCGGAGGCTTCAACGGCGAAGAATACTTCAGCACCGTGCGATGCTTCAATGCGCATACAAAGGAGTGGCGCTCTGTCACTCCTATGCATGTTAAGAGGTACATCCAGTAAACTGGAACCGGTGACTTGATCTTGAGTGTCAGTGGCAACGTCGAATGTCAGTCAGCGGAAACGCTTGCGGAAACGCTATATTGATAGTTGAGATGCATGGCTATTAATATTCAATTTATGTCCAAAGTTTTAACTATGTAAGTACCGGGTAACAGTATTCAGAAGTCATTTATAAAGAAGTATAAAGAAGCAGAGGACTGATACTATATTGAAAACACCATATGATACGCATATAAATGAAGAGACACACACTCTATCTGCTGGTCACCAGCACTGAGCTGCCGTTGCAGTAGCTGCCGCCATTTAAAGAGATGTGCATGAGTCCGCAAGAAGGACAACATAGTGCATCAGAATGTTTGTTGCTGATATTTATAACAACAAACTGGGCTGCGACATGAAACTTTTGGAATAGTGTCAGCAACAGTCGGACATATAGCGCATTGCTTGAGTCCACAATAATCCTGCATTGGTTTCATAAAAAAAAGGAAAAGTGAGAACCATCACAAATTTGCCATGTTTGGATATGTCAAGAGGTGCTTGCGATATATTTGTGCCAGATAAGTTTTATTTGTTAAAGAGAAAGAAACTAATTTTATCAAGTGTCTGTATTATATTGAAAGCAGATTACTTAAGCAACATTGCGATGATTACAGGCCTATATCATAAACCTCTTGTCTCAAAACACTTGAGCCCGTTATACTCAACCATCTCAGTAAATACATGGAAGACAACTATCTTTATCATTCAGAAATGGTCCTTTTTCGAAAATCTGTCATGCCAAGATGCCATGCTTCGACTGAAGCATGACATCATTACACCCAACAGCGGCCTAGACAGGCAAGCAATTTTGAGTCAGGACCTCCGCGGAGCTTGCTTAACTCTTGCTGAACTCAGACAATCTCATATTGCATCGCAGTGTAACAGACTTTCCAACACCGTGACAGGCCGAGACATTCTACAAACCATTTCTGTCACTCCGGCACCCATCACCAAGGCTAAGTACACCATTCCACAACCATATACATGAGAACCTGCACATTCCCCCACTTCCCTAAAACATGCACCCTGTGCACCACAAACAGCACAGGAGGCAGCGCGCAAAGCCTCTCGAAAAAATTGGGGGGACCCTTAAGCTTCGCCTATAAGAGTTGAACGCGATAGCGATATCGATAGCGATAGCGTCCCTAGTGCGTACTTCGACCACTTAGTGCATACTAAGTAATGGGTAGCATGCTTTAAACCACGAGCAATTATGCGCGTGAAAATTTTCGAACTTGCTATGCACCCACAAAGTGTATTGTGACGCTTGTATTGTGACGCCTGTATACAGGACGCGTGTATTTGTAAATCAAGTTATTTTCGCCGCATTTCCAAGCAGAGGAAGCTAGTTTCACTGTAATTCCAATGAGACGCTTGGCTGCGCGGTAGAACACCTGCTTGCCACCCAGACGGCCTGGGTTCGATCCTCACTCGGACCGGAGAGTTTTTATTATTTATTTTATTTGCATCTTTCTCAATTTTTCGGTCACGGACAAGATGATGATTTTTCCCTCACAACCAATGACACCGACGCCGACGCCGGAATTTCTGCAAAACGAGCGCTTTAACGCTTTCGCGTTAAAAGTTAGCAGTGGCTTAGCTCGTCTATGCCAGGATATACGTAGCGTGAGCTACGGACGGACAGATGGACGGACTAGCAAGCGAGCTCACGCGAGTCAGGCGCCAGTCCACTACTGATGCGTCACTCCAGGAGCTTCCAGGCCTTCCCCGGCACGCCAGCTGTGCCGTGTGACGTCACTGCTCATTGGGCATGCGCAGCACGGCTTCAATAAGCCACGCGATACTGCACAACCTCAGCCAGTATAGCTTACGTTAAAAAACAATTCTTCTCAAATCATATGCTCTGTGCTGATGCCGCCGATTACGGGAACAGAATTCATTATGCAGTATCACTCATCAACTCTCACGTTCAGGTCACTGCGGCCGCCTCCATTCCTGCCTCTTCTTCGGAGGAAGCGGAAGTGGCGGCCATAGCCCTTTCCCTCACATTCCCCAATTAATCTGTTGTCGTAAGTGACTGCAAAATAGCCATAAATAATTTAAGAACGGGCGGGGCTTGAAAGCCAGCTTTCTCCCTGCTTTTGGCCCATCCCCTCGATCAAATTGTAGCACTAATCTGGGCACTAATGCGGGCTTTGCTGGAAACGAGGGGGGCCCATGCCAGTTCCCGAGGATTTACAGTCCGGGTACAAGCATCCGATGTGTTCAACTCGCTGCGGAGGAGGCGCCGTTTACAGCGCGGGATCGCCTTATTTCATTCCATGGCATTTGCACGCACTACCGATTGGAACGCTCATGCGCAAATCCCCGCGCAGGTACGAAATTCTGTGGCGAAAGTTGCAGACTCGCACCTTTCCTTCCCCTTACCTCCTACACCGCATTCATCTGTCCTGTCATCCTTCCCCCTGTTGTAAATTCTGCGACCCCACCACAGCAGACTTAAACCACATGATGTGGCGCTGCCGTAAGCACCCTCTTCCCCATTTGCTGAAA
The DNA here is from genome assembly GCA_030522465.1 of Rhipicephalus appendiculatus. Taxonomy (NCBI): domain Eukaryota; kingdom Metazoa; phylum Arthropoda; class Arachnida; order Ixodida; family Ixodidae; genus Rhipicephalus; species Rhipicephalus appendiculatus. Next base: position 37,246 of record JALIZH010023868.1, on the reverse strand, counting down.
CGCTTAATTTCTAGTGAGGAGCATTGGGAGGCGGCGTTGCACAGGTCGAGGCCCAACATTCAGGAGGCCATTCCTGGAGTCGGCTGAGAGGAGGCCTACTTCAAGTGGTTCCTCCCCACCACCCTCTGTCCTATTGCCCCCCTTCCCTTTAACCAGGGACAAATAACGTTGTTCATTCATTGAGTCATTCATTCATTCTCTATAGCTGCCCGAAACTCCACTGCTCTCAGTGTTCTTATTGGAGCGTTCTCCGATTGGGGGATCAATCTTTGTGTTATTGCTTTTTTGAATTTTCGTTCCTGTCATCTTTTCTTTGCTTAACACAAAATTCACAATGCGAGAGTGATGACATCGTAATGCTTTGTGTAAACTAATATTTAGCGTCTAAAATTGATATGTGGTTAGTATAATTTAGGCACTATATCTCTGAGAGGTTCTTGAAATCCGTATAGTATACTAGCTACAACAAAGCAGAGTCACGCGAATGTTCGAAACTGTGCGCCAATATTTCTTGTAAGACGCCAGAAGGCATCAGCAACAGTAGAGCATTTACGAAATTTAAGTAGCTTGTGTGTCATGGCCACGTTATTGATTATCCCAGAGCGACAATGATAAACTTCTAGTAGCTGTTGCATGTCTTAGCAGACAGCGCACGTTTTTTTTACAGCTATAAACTTGCTCAACTACGGCGGTGTTTTTATTCTGTGTAAGACACTTGCCACATCTGTGCAAAGGGGAGATGTACAGGGCTGGTAACGTTCTCGGAAAGTCCTATTTGTATTTGAGAACTCAATGCAGCTTATTGTAGACATGCAGTTCTCTAGACTACTCGCTTAATTACTGGTATGATCATTAGGCGGCATCTAAGGCGCATTTCAATAGTGAAGTTGAAGTTGATTGTCGTCAGCTTGCATACTGATGAGGTGATTCGCTTTACATGCGGTCGAGCCTGCACCTGCAACAAGCTTTCTTTCGAGTTTTTCGGTGCCGTAAGATGAAAGGAGGCCGTTTTTGACATGGTTTGTTTTTCAGGTGCTACGTGAGCGTTGCGGATGCTGGACGAGATAATCTATGCAATGGGCGGCTACGACGGTCGGAACAGGCAGAACACGGCCGAGAAGTTTGACCACCGAACCAACCAGGTGCGACAGTCGAAATTAGGATTAGCTCCACTTGATATCTGCATTAAGGCAGATGAACCTATCGCACTACTTTGCAAGGCTTGATGTACCGAGAGCAAGAGAGATATACAGAAACAATACTGGGAAGTGAATAAGCTTCAGGAGAACTATTTGTTGGGCAAGTTGGTACACGTTCATAATAGAATTTTAAGGCGCGAATGAGGACGGACACAAGAAAGAACACAGGCGCTCTGTCCTGTGTTCTTTCTTGTGTCCGTCCTCATTCGTGCCTTAAAATTCTATTATGAATAAGCTTATTCCGTAAGTGAACTTGACGGAATTGCACGTAGGTGGTGGCGGCTTCATCTTTATTCAGGAGCATGGCTGAGGTCTGCGATGTACAAAAGAAGCTCATTCGCCACGTTTATTTTCAAGGGGAGCTTTTATTGACTGACCTGTGGAGCTGATGGCGGGTGGTGTTTCAAACAACACATCGCGGCGGAAAAAACACGTCACGCGTTCACTCAAAAACCCTCCTCACCCACAGAAGGCGCGCTTGCACCAAGTAAATAAATGAAACAAGGTTACTTTTCTCTGTCTGCAAAATAAATATCTGCATATCTTTTCTTCGGGATGCGTTCGTATAAGTCGAGCTGGGCTCGCGAACCTCGTGGTACAGCCCTTGAGAATGTGATGTCGTCCTTGAAGTAGGGATCCGGAGCTGCCGTCGCGATCACCGCCTCTTCCATGTCGGCAATTTCTCGTTCTGAAGAGAGAGATAATCGACTGTCTTTGCTAGGAAACGCACGAAAAAGAAAGTACATGTAGCGATCCTACCTTAAGGATCCTGCTTCAACACACCGTAAGGTAATTCGCAATGCCCATAGACTGTCGCGCCCCTAGCGGAATTTAGGAGCGTCCTCTCATGGATGATCAGTAGACGACACGCAGTCGCTCACTTGTTCGGCTGTGTTAGCAGAAACAAACACTACGAGTTAGCATGTTTCCTGCATCAGTAAACAAACCGGGCCCTTCCGTGACACGATAAATCTGATTCGTTCTTGCGAGACGCGAAGTTTTCTGAAAATACGTGCCAACTCGCGCGTTCAACGATGACCCACATCGTACAAATATCAGCTTCGCGAGGTTTTGTGTAGCCACGTAGGTGACGCAGGTTAGTTAAACGCTGTCGTCTGACCTTCTAAGTTGAAACTCACCTTCTTTTACTTGCATAAAGCATACGTCAGTGCTCTTGTAGTGCATGAATTTATAACATTGTAGGTGGGAAGTCTCGCGAGCTAATGATATATAACTGAGTAATCTCAAATTGGCCAGCGCTGTGCCGCTTGTTTTTGTACGTTCGTTGATAGATGGCAGCACTCTGCAAGCGATTTGTTTGTTGACCGGTATCAGAGCAGTTCTGCGCGCCCAGATAACGTTGTGACGAAGACTAATCGAAGTCGTTCGGCGGAGGAAATTGAAGTCTTCAGATTGCTTTCAGCAATGATGCTATGAGGAACCACCTTGACGACGAGGATTTTTCATTGGACGGAGAAGGTTGTGAAAGCGTGTGTGTGTGTGAGAAGGAGTGTGACAGCGACGATGAACAATCAGCTGCTAACTCACGAGGAGCGAGTTGCACTTCACGTCCCCTCGTGCGCTAACGTTTTTTCACGCTCGTAAGTCACTTTGATTGTATTTAATGTATAGCATACTTCAGCGAGATCAAAATAAAAACATACTTTTTTCTTGTGCATTGCACGTAGTGCAATTATTGTGGATATTATCGAGCGCCGCATGCCGCCAAAGCACTCGAGTTCGGAACAGGGAAGCGAAATGGTTAGAGCGATGAAACGTGCAGTCACGGCCACAATCCGCGCCTCTCCACTAACTTCTCCTGTACTTCACCGGTACCTTCCGATCGGCATAGCTGTACGACTTATTTTCGCAACGTCGAAGAATTCGTCGTTGCGAAAAGCATACGCGCGTGTTCTTTTCGATATTCATGTGTCGATCGTGCTGATCGATTCTGCGGCATCCGAGTGCAGTGAATTGCGCACGGCCTGAGTCTGAGCATGGCTGTGACACAAGCAGATTAAATAGGATGTTAAATGCTTGTGTTCCATTGAAGAAGCAACTCCGCGTTCCTGACTGCGCAAGTAATGACGACGGGGTATGTTTGCAAACCATCGCCACGTTAAACATTCGGTCCCGTGCAGCAGCGGATGATGCTACTCGCTAGCGGCCTACCACTGCGGCAAATCCGTCAGGCAGGCTCGGTACACAGTATCTCGGAGTGCCGTTCAGGTGATACGTCAATTCTAGTTCATGGAGTTTTCTGCAGCACGCACAGGATTTCGCACAGCATCGCTTATGCACGGTAACGGAGCTGAAATATAACCTTCCACACCGCGGCAAATAATTAGGTGGCGAGCTTCCATGGTTTGGGAAAGCATTTCTGTCTCATATCCATTTCAATGCAGCTCATGACTTCATCCGGTGAAAGTGGCACGGGCCGTACGTCCGCACGTACTACCTGTTCCTATGCTAACAAACGGATTGACCCTCCATCGGGCGCCATCTTGAATCGTACAGCGCGCCACCTATATTTCGTGGGCATTGCGAATACAGTGAACTCTATATTCAGTGAGCTTCAAGGGACCCTAAGAAATATTTCACTTAACTGAAAGTTCACTAAACTGAATGTTCCTTAAAACAGGGAACAGCATTGGGCAGAGCAGATATGAAGTCAAAAGTGTGAAAATGAAATTTTAAAAAAAATCTGTAATTTTCATTTGGACTGGCACCCTTAAAGTGCAAGAAGAGGCGAAGCTGTCCAGTGGGTCTACGTTTCTGTACGCTGTATCTGGCACAGCTTGTTGCTGTGACACGTAGTCTCGCAACTTTCTAATATATCCTACAGCCTCGGCTAAAGATCCAGGATTTGAACCTGCCTTATCCGTTACAACTTTGTCACACTATTCTGCGTTCGATTCACGAATACTTGAAACAATATCCAAATCTCACAATTCTGCGCAGGTACTGAGGCGCACGTGGCTCGTTTTCAATCAATCAGTCAGTTAATCAATGGAACTTTATTTTCATGAACACATACATGAAAATACAGGGATTATTTGGACCGATAGCCTAAAGTGGCTAGTGGCCGATCCAATACGATGTGCAACAAAAAAAAATGTACAGGTCAGCTTTAAGGTAACAAACAAAAACAATCATATAAATACAGACAACACACGTATACATTTTTTCCTGCAGACATGCATACTTATTAGTTTGCAACTAGCTTGCTATACATAAGCACTTATTTAAAACAGAACACATGGAAAATCGAATCAAACAAACACACAGGCTTACATGTCTTGACTCCATAGAAAAAATTGATTTGCATGCTAGGGTCGAAATTACGGGCCGTTTTAATCTCTAGGGGGGACCGTGTTCCATATTTTTGTTCCATTAAATTGCATTAGTCTTTCTCCGTAAACATTATAATATTTGGGCAGATTGAAATCACCATTCGAAGCATGTCCGCGTATTGCGTGTAGGAATTGAAAAAAGATCAGCAGGCAAAGGTGAACTTCTATTAATTACGTTATTTATTGAAACGGAAATTTTGTAGTCGCGCAGCATCGAAACCGAGAGAATGCGTTGTGATTGGAAAATATTACCTACTGATTCAACCTTGGCTTATGATTCTCAATGTACGCTTTTGGAAGTCGTTCAAGAATTTTTAGATATCTCGTGTACGTCACACGCCACTATTCCAGACAGTAAGCTATGTGACAGTGACACAATGAAAAGTAGAGTGTGCGAAGTATAGCTTGTGGAAAATATTGGCGAGCTTTTTTTAGAGAATAGCAGCCATAGGCTACCTTTGCGCATGCACTCTGTACTTGCTCTTGCCAGTGAAAATGCCTCATCGAAAATGAGCATTTACACTGCTACAGTGAAAATGCTCATCAAAAATGAGCATTTATACCGTGCTGGGTGACGAAAATGAGCATTTTCGTCACCCGCACGGCCGCTTTGCCTCGGCGGTGCTGCATGCACAAGCGATGTTGCACCGCCACCGATGGATGGTTCATTTAGGTGCACTGGCGGTTTAGGAGCACTGCAGCGCTTGCGTAGGTTGATTTAGGTTGATTAAGCTGCACTGCCGCACTGGCGTAAGTTGATTTAGGTGAACTGCAGCACTGGCGTAGGTTGATTTAGGTTGATTTAGGTGGACTGCCGCACTGGCGTAGGTTGATTTAGGTTGAGTTAGGTCAACTGCAGCACTGGCGTAGGTTGATATAGGTTGCTTTAGGTGCACTACAGCACTAGCGTAGGTTGATTTAGGTGCACTGCAGCACTGGTGTAGGTTGATTTAGGTGCACTGCCGCACTGGCGTAGGTTGATTTAGGTGCACTGCAGCACTGGCGTAGGTTGATTTCGGTTGATTAAGGTGCACTGCAGCACTGGCGTAGGTTGAGTTATGTTTATTAAGGTGCACTGCAGCACTGGCGTAGGTTGATTCAGGTTGATTTAGGCGCACTGCAGCACTGGCGTAGGTTGATTTCGGTTGATTAAGGGGCACTGCAGCACTGGCGTAGGTTGATTTAGGTTGATTTAGATTCGCTTCAGCACTGATGTAGGTATATTGATATCGGTTATTTTAGGTGCACTGCATCACTGGCGTAGCCTGATTTAGGTTGGTTTAGGTGCACTGCAGCAATGGCGTAGGTTGATTTAGGTTGATTTATGTGCACTGCAGCACTTCATTGAATCAATCCGAAAAATTATCCCGGGTCCGCTGATTGAGTTCGTTCAACTGAAATATTCCACTATTCAGAAATTCATTTAACTAAAATACTGTTGCATAGAAGGCATAGGAAAACTGCCGAGGATTTTCAAATGTTTGTTATTCTGAAATATTCGTTAAACCGACGTTCGTACAAGTCTGAGTTCACTTATATTTTGATGGTGTCCCCGAGGGCCTACTTATTTCGTTATTAGTAACAGTGAATGTCTTTGAAGTCAAAAGCGTCCAGAGCGTTAAAGCAGCACATTTCCCAAATTATAAGTCAGCAGCCTAGCATTTAAACATCAAAACACCGTGGTGACACACTTTCAACTGTATCTTATTTGGAATATAAAACCTATCATTGTGAAATCAGCACCAATATAATCATCAACGAATAACTGATTAATCCGGAATTATTTCAAAGACCAGTTGTTCCTTAAAGTGTGATCTACACACTTGTTTCGACTGCCACCTGCCGTGAATTACAGCGTAGCAGCTAAGGCGTTGCGCTCCAAGTTCGAAACCGTGGTTTCCAGTCTGGCCACGGCAGAACTCTCATTTACACGAGAGCAAATTCAAGAACACCCGGTGTGCTTCGATTTAAGTTTAATTAATTTAGTCCAGGTGGTCGAAACTAATCGGGAAGTGTGCCATTAAGGCGTGCTTCATTATCAAATGGTGATTTTGGCGATTATAACAACAGAATTTCATTTTTAATGAGGAAAGCGTTATATGCGACAATCCAGCACGTAAAATTAAACGTCGACATCAACACGAGTGATGCTGAAAAAATGAGGCGCGCGCGCTCCTTTATTTTCATACAGCGGCGCCCCCAGCGGAGTATCCAGCTGTCACACCACCTGTCGTGCGCGCCGCTCCGTAGAGGATTCCTAGAGGACAGGACGGGGGGGGACCGTAGGAGAGGAGAAAGAGGGGGGAGGGGACGTGCATGCGCTGTGGGGGGTGTGGGACGCGGGAGCCGTTCCGTAGAGTAGAGGATTCCTAGAGGAGAGAGGGGGGAGGGGACGCGCATGCGCTGTGGGACGCGGGAGCCGCTCCGTAGAGTAGAGGATTCCTTGAGTAGAGAATGGGGGTGAGCGCAGGAGAGGATAGGGGAGGGGACGCGCATGCGCTGTAGGGGGTGTGGGACGCGGGGGGCCGCTCCGAAGAGTAGAGGATTCCTAGAGTAGAGAAAGGGGGTGAGCGTAGGAGAGAGAGGGGAAGGGGACGCGCATGCGCTGTGGTGGTGTGGGACGCGGAAGGAGGGACGGACTAAGCCCCCCTCCAAACACATGCAAGCAAGATCAAGGAATGGGGTCTACCTGGGCGACAGACACCACCTGCCTAGCCATTGCTAAGCAGCCTCTCTGTGCTCTCGACCATGACTCTGATGACTGTGATAGTGGTTGACGGCCTTCATATTACTACAGTGTTCTGGTTCGCATAATGGGTGCTTCCCTACTTCATGAAAGTGGCCGGACGCGGGTCGCGGGACGGCGGACGCGGGAGGGACGGACAGAGCCCCGAGCATAAGATGCTTCGCATCTAAAACATTATCGCGCCATTACGTCGCCATACAACGTCATCGTGACGTCAGACATATAGAAATTGGTTACGTCATCCCAGCGTCACTATGATGTCACGTAACGTGACGTCACAATATCAACTCATCACATGGGCTCGTCGTTTGGTCAAAGTGGACCGATCGCGGTGGCACTCTAAAACCCCGTGAGGGGCAGAAAGGTTGCACTACCTCCGATGCCAGAGGCAGTGCGAACCACTTCAGGTGCAGAACGCTTTCGGGCAGGGAGAGGGGCAAGCGACTGAGGTGAAAACGAAAAAGATGGCTTTCGCATTCGGCTCGTCTTAGGCGCGAGCATAAGACATTTTCTGAATCTTTGTTTCCATCAACTTCCATTTCGCAGTGGACAATGATCGCTCCCATGCACGCGCAACGCAGCGACGCGTGTGCCACCACGCACGACGGATACGTGTACGTGACGGGCGGCTTCAGCGGCAAAGAATGCCTCAGCTCGGCCGAGAGGTACGACCCGACGACGGACCAGTGGACGGCCGATCGCGAGCATGCGCTACAGAAGGAGCGGAGTCGGCTGCATCGGCTTTCGCGACTACGTCTACGCGATCGGCGGCTTCAGCGGCACCAACAGGCTGTTCTCGGCCGAGAAGTACAACCCGGAGACCAACACCTGGACCAGTCTGCCCAACATGTACACGCCCAGAAGCAACTTCGCCATTGCTGTAGGTGGCATTTGCCCCGTAGACTTGCTTTTCCCAGTAATCCCGGCCGCGGAGGCCGCATTTCGGATGGAGGCGGAAATGCTTGAGGCACGTGTACTTAGATTCAGGTGCACGTTAAAGAACCCGGGGTGGTCGAAATTTCCGGAAGCCCAACACTACGGCGTCTCTCATAATCATATTGTGGTTTTGGGACGATAATGGAGGGATTGATGGATGGATGGATGGACGGATGAAAAAGGCGCCTTTGGTAGGCAAATAAATGCTTCAGATTTAATACAGGAAAGAGTTGTAAACTTAAGGGTTCGTTTGCTTTGTTAAACACAGTATTAATGAGAACTAACAGACAAAGATGCCAAGGAAAGTGCCTTGGCATCTTTGTCTGTTAGTTCTCAGATTTAATACAGCCACTTGTAGCTTGGGTTGAGAGGTTACAGCAACGGCCAAGTGCGTTCGCGCTGAAGCTGACGTGAATCCGCTGGCTTGATTTAGGGCGTAACGTTTTGTTCTTATGCCACACCATTGAGTTAACTGAACTGCAATTTTTCATGACACCAGGACATTGTTTACTTTGTTATACAAGCTCTCACAGTCCACAGTACCGAAATGCGAGCGTCAAAGTAATTTAGTACACATGAGGTTTTGTACCAAACCTGCGCATCCGGATTCTAGCGACATAACTTTCTGGTTCTTCGCAGATGACCCAAAAGTCCTGCTGCAGTATACCTTAATCAACCTAAATCAACCTACGTCAGTGCTGCAGTGCACCTAAATCAACCTATATCAACCTACGCCAGTGCTGTCATCGTGTTTTTTTCTCGCTCAATAGAGATCTCGATAGTTTCTTAATCAAGCTTAATTAGGTTGATGCGAAAAGGCACGGTATAGAAAGAAAAAAGGAAATGGTTGGATTAGTGTCTACACGAAGTGAAAAAAATCAAAGCACGAAACTCTGGTTCCGGTTGCCTTACTTTAGTTGTGTTTATTTATTTTTTGTTGTGGAATGATGATACCGCGCTAACCTCTCACTGTTTGTCTATATTAAGCTGAACGCCACGTTTCCGTCGCAAGGCCTAGTCGGGGTTTCCTTGTTTCATTTAACCCGCGGCCGATTTATGTGTGTGGGCCCGCAACAGCAACAGCCCAGCTTAATCACAGCATGAAGTACGAGATCTCACTAGGCGAATTATGGGGACTGCTCCTATGTAGTAATTATGGAACGCAGTTAAGCAAATACTGGTCGGTTTCTCTGTGTCGTCACGTGGTGTTTTCTTTGACGCAGATAATCGACAACCTGGTGTTCGCCATCGGCGGCTTCAACGGCCAGAGCACGACCAACCTAGTCGAATGCTACGACCCATCCACCAACCAGTGGTGCGAGGCCACGGATATGAACGAGGCGCGCTCGGCTCTCGCCGCCTGCGTCATCTCCGGCCTGCCGAACATCCGCGACTACGTCCACCAGCGCCGCGACAATTTGATGGAAGAGAAGCGACTCAAGATGCTCGACATCCTGAGGCATCACACGCGCCAGCTGAACGTCGAAGACGTGGTCATGTGATGATGGCTGAACCGCATTTGATTTCGGCGCGTGCTCTCACGATTGCTAAATCGAAGAGCATGCAACTGCGCCTGGATACCTGACGCGAGCAGTGATAATTGTGAACACGTTGGACGGCATGAAGGACGTGAATTTTCACACACTCGCTGCGTGGTTCCCAAGTCGGATGCTGTCGCGGCTATTTTTATATTTGGCGAAAATTTTCGAGGTCGGAGTCATGGTGGCGTCGCATATACGCGGCATGTCAAATTTTGTTTTCTGTAAGCACAGACGCCTGTTGTGACGACAAATCTCTCTCTGTTGATGTCAATAAACGCTTCGCATTGCGAATTCTTGATTCGTCAATGACGTTCGTGCTTATTTCTGTGAGATGGCTAAGTGCTGGTGTTCACGCGTTGCGTTGCGAAATTCTTATTGTACATATTGTTTGTCTAGAGTTCTGGCACGGCCACTAGTTCTGGCTGACCTACAGGACAGTCAAGTACGTAGTATATCTGCATTAAATTGCACGTGGCGCTGAAATAAACTGATATAGCCTTTATTGTTACCGCGACATTTTTCTTGTTGGTCTGTATGAGTTCGGATAGCTTAAAGGAGCACTGACACAAAATTTCGAAGGAGAGATAATGAGTGAAATAGATGTATGTGGAGACATAGACAGCGCCTACGAAATATCAAGGGCAAATATAGCCTAGAACATATTTAAAAATCAATTTCAAAGTGCATGCCGCACGACTGAGCGAGATGCGAGCCCCTCGCGACGCCGACATCAACGCGGTAGCAATGTAAACAAACTACGTCACGATTTTGTGTTGGCTGGTTGTTGGTTGTGCCCTTGCGCTACCTGCGATTTCTTCCTCCGTGCCTGACGTAGGCGGCGCCCGCTCTCGCGCGCGCCGCCTACGTCACAGTTCTGCGTGGTCACGTGGCCAGCTGCGTTTATCTTTCTACCGGAACTGCTCCTGACTAGCTCGGTGCTCTTCGAAACCGAAACTGCGACTGGGCGCTCTAAAAACGTCTGTAAATAACTAACCGTCGCGCACTCGCGCAAACGAGGTTTTCAGCCGTGATAAGTGGGTCGTAAGCTACCTATTGCAACAAAAAAAAACAAGGGGCGAAATTTTTGTGTCAGTGCTCCTTTAAGACGCAAGCAAAGCAAGCCTCACAAAACCAACAAACGGAAGTTCATAATTTTGCGCGTGCATTCAAAAGCACGAACTTGTTTCAATGCAACTCCCTGGAAAATCTGCACTTCTTCCATTTTAAATTGCGAAGCATTTCTTAGCGAACTTCGGCAACTTTAAGCGCGAATCTATCTATCTATCTATCTATCTATCTATCTATCTATCTATCTATCTATCTATCTATCTATCTATCTATCTATCTATCTATCTATCTATCTATCTATCTATCTATCTATCTATCTGCCTACGACTTTGTTCCTGGCTGTTTCGTTCATGGGATGTAAAACAAAACTGGCATGACAATATGACTGTATGACGAACATTGACAGGTCATAACATGAATATCATGATATGCATGTCATGAAAGGCATGATTTACATGCCACTGTCCTGGTGCTGTTGGGACCGTTTCGTTCACGTGATATGCAAAATTGCTATGCTATGACATGACGATATGAGGAGCGTAGGTAACAGGTCCTAACATGCAAATCATGACTCGCATGTCATGGACGGCATGATTTATATGATGTGGTCTAGGGGTGCTCACGGCTGTTTAATTTGAATGAATATACACCAAAACTGGTAAGAGGAGACATTTCTATATGACGAACATAAATGACAAGTGGTAACATGAAAATCGTGACATGCATGACATGTCCGACATTACTTACATGCCACTCTCATGATGCGCTCGCGGATGGTTCGCTAGCTTGACATGTACTGAATTTCCTATTGTGTGACGTGACAGTATGACGCACATAAATAACAGGTGGTGAATGGAAAACCATGGAATGCATGTCATGTAAGACGTAACTCATATGGCCGCGCTCATAGTGCGCTCACGGCCGTTTCGCTAGCTTGACACGTACCAAATTTGGTATTGCGTGACCAGGCTGTATGACGACCAAAAATGACAGCTGATAAATGAAAACTATGATATGCCTTTCATGTACGAGATGTCTTACATGCCACGCTCATGGCGCGCTCACGGCTGTTTCACTAGCTTGACATGGACAAAATGTGGTGGTGCGTGACGTGACTCTATCATGAACATACTTATATGACTGGTGGTGACAAGAAAATCATGACATACATGTCATGAACGACATGACTTTAATTGCCACGCTCACAGTGTGCTCATGGCCGTTCCGCTAGCTTGACACGTACCAAATTTGGTATTGCGGTGACGGGGCTGTATGCCGACCAAAAATGACAGCTGATAAATGAAAACCATGATATGCATGTCTGTCATGGCGACTCATGAGTGAGTTTTGCGACCTATGTATGTGAATATTAAAAATATTCATGAGTCAACATCATCCTGAATGTCATGATGAAGATAGCGGATTGATTACTCTGTCGCTTCGGTGACACTGCAGTTTTAAGCAAAAACGTGTTCGTCATGCAATCAATGAAGCGTCAATAGTCCCGCAAAACCTTGGGCTATGTGCATGTCGGTAATTCGACGACTAAAACAAGAAACATTACCCCTCACTGCTCGAGCGCTTCGTTCTTTTGAGGTATATTTCATCGGTGCTGATCATTCGAAATATATCAGAAGCATTTGATGTTTGTGATATGTGCCATTCGATTCGAGTACCGAATCGAATAGAACACTATTCAATTCGTTATCCGAAATTTTCGAACATTCGCACACCCCAATTGCTACTGCGTTTCGCCCGCACCTAAATACTGCCACCGCGGCCGGGAACCAAACCTCGAACTTAGCGGTCTGCCACCTAGCCACTAAGTTTCAACGGCGAGCCACAAGTTGGGTTGACAACTTAGTTCACCCATTCAACGAACGTCAAGGTAAGTGGCACATTTGGGTCTCAACGTCATCGTCATCATCATCATCATCATCATTGTCCAGGGTAGCTGCTGCCAGGGTTGGCCATTGGTGGCTACTTTGCGCCAAATTGGCTACTTTAGGACCCCGCCTGGCTACAAAAATTTTAGGTTGGCGCCATGGCTACTTTTTGGCTGCATTAAATTCCTGTTTTGGCGCGTTTGTAGCCAGCTTTCTTATTATTTTCATGTAAAAGAATGAGCAAACCTAAAGACAACCCAATTTTTAACACGAAACTGTTTTTTATGCCGGGGTCCACCACGGCTCCTCTGACGTATTTCCGTCACGGATATGACGTTGTAAAATATAAACTAAGATATTGAAATCAAAGAAAAAAACGTTCCGTCACCGGGCGTCGAAACCTGTGACCTCTCGCTCCGCAGCGCGCGGCGCGAAACCACTCGGCCCACGAGAGCGTACGTTCCTCAGCTTGCTAACAGCAAGCTATTTATATACACCATATACCGTTGGCGGTCCTCAGAGCTCCTCGACTTCAGTGCGTTTTCGTCATCAGTAGCGAGATGGCGCGAAGGTGGCACGGAGTGCGCGCTCTAAAGGTCGCCGTGCCTCTCGCTGCGGTGAGCGCGCGCCTCCACGGGGCGTGGCCGCTCATACGCGCGCGCTTGTCTCCTGATCGGGGCATTGGGGCGCTTACGTTTTGTGCTTCCACCGCAAGTTTGCTCTGAAGTTACAGTGGTTAAAAGTGCGCGAAGGTGTCTTCGCTCAGCGTAGCGGCCGCGTTTACGAAAGGAGCGCGCTGCTCACACACGAGGTAACAATTATTACAGTTGTTCGCGCTCGTCTTATGTATACTTGTGCGGTCGTTTCGTGCGTCTTTCTTCGTGTTAGAGCAGCGCGCTTTAGATGTCGAGCTGCGACAGTTGGTCCGTGCTCGTCCTGTGTATGCTCGTTTCGTGCGTCCTTTCAGCTTGAGGTGCACGCAGCAAGTTTCAAGCTGCTTGCCGTTCTTCGCGTGGTATTTCAATTTGTTGCTGTATAGCATTCATTCATTCACCCTTCGTGGTGAAACAATGCACAATAAACGCTCAACTACCTGTGTGAAGACACGTTGCACTTTCGTGTTATGCCGATTCCTTTGACAGAGGGATCAGCCATGTTTTTTTCAACCTTTTCCGATGCTTGCGCATGTCCTCGCCCTAGCAGCAGCCTGGTGCGCATCGGGGCACCTCCACGCAACGCACGGCGTGCCTGCATAGACGGAGTGACCAAGTGGCGCGCATTTTGGGAAACGCGTGGCTAGCGGGCTGCTAACACTGCCAGCTGTATATCATGCCGGCAATTTCTAATGCTGATAGCGCACAGCGGGTGCACTCGCACAAACTTGACAAAAAAAGAAAAAAACTGTGCCAAAATAAAGGTAGTGTGAAGCAATGGTAAATCTTCTAATCAGTTGCGGTCTCCGGCTTCAGGAAAATACTGCTTCAACGCGTCATATTCCCACTGACTTATTGGCTTGAATTTTCTATAATTGCGCTGTGTTTGACTAAAGCACGATCCCGTCCACACACCACAAATACAGATGTACTGAATGTATGTTAACCACTAGTTGCTATATAGTTGCTGCGCCACCTGGTTGAAAATGTGGTTTAAGGAACTAAATGTCAGAAAACGCAAGGTTATTCGTGTCGCCCGAAACACCAACACTCTGCCTATTCGCACCTTGAATAGCGTTGCATTAGAACCTCGTCACTTGTAATGAATACTTATGTGGTCATATATGATGTAATATGAACAGGAGGAATCAAAATCTCATTGCAATCGCAGTTGCTAGCATAAGAGCCACGAAATTCAGCCTTTCCCCACCGTCTCTAACTGCAAATCGAATTTTTTGCTCCTTGAACTTATTTCACAGGAACATACCACCATAACGTTCTTAACAACACATTTATTTTATCACCGCAATATGTCTCATTGCTTTGGTTATTAACGCGATAGCGTCAAAGAGCTCGTTTCGCAGAATTTCCGGCGTCGGTGTCGGCGTCGTTGGTTGTGAGCAAAAAATCACCATCTTGTCCGTGACCAAAAAATCGATAAATATGCCAAATAAAAATTTCCTGGTCCGAGTGAGGTTCGAACCCAGGCCGTCTGCGTGGCAATCAGGTGTTCTACCACACAGTCACGCCTCTGCTTGCAAACACAGTGAAAAGAACTTCCTCTGCTTGGAAATGCAGTGAAAAGAACTTAAGTATAACATGTAATATCGCAGTAATATTGTGTGGTACAAGCGTACATTGCCATCGGGCCGTCAGAACATGCGACTATCATAACGACTTCGTGGTTTAAAGCCGGCCACCCATTACAAAAGGCACACACGTTACTGCGCGTATTCCCTTAACACCACGTAGTGGGTGCATAGCAAGTATGCACTAAGTGGTTGAAGTACCCACTAGGGACAGGATATCGCTATTGCATTCAACTCTTAAAGGCGAAGCTTAAGGGTCCCCCCAATTTTTCGTTAAGAGGTAGGTATTCCATTTTGTAAAACCCGTAGCTTTTCTATTGCGCGCAGAAAACGAGCGTAATCACGTTCGTTACCGGTGAAGAGGTGAATATAATAGTCTTCGCGAGGCAGTAGCCACCACAGCACAAGCACTAGTCAGGTGGAACTTAGAAGTCTGTTCATTGTTCCTTTTTACTGACTGTACTGTTACATTTTAGTTTCGTCTTTTATCCATTATCCTCTCTTATGCCCTTCGCGTCGAGGGTAAATAATTAAGTGAACAAATGAATAAATAAATAAATAAATAAATTTTTGCAACTCACCTGTGGCTTGAACATCAAGCAAGAGCGAAAAATTATGCTCTTAATTCTATGTTCTTGCTTATTCGAAATCATATTTAACATATAATAATAAAACTACAGTCATAATACCGCTTTTGCTCTACTTGGCTACAAATTTGGCGATAACTTTAAATAGAATGGCTAGTTTGGCTACTTTTAGCTCGAATTATGGCTCCTTTTCAAGTCTACCCAACGGCAACCCTGTCTGCTGCAGGCAGGCTGTGTCGCCTGGTTCACGTCATTGAGGAAAAGATTCATAGAACCACCTCTTCGAAATCGGGGTCTGGAGGTATCAGAATCAGTTATTCTTTCTTTTGGCGCCTCTACCCTGGGCTACAACCACAGAGATGTTTTATTGCGATAGCAAGTTTATGGACAGTCTCGACGGGTTTTTGCCGTCGCCGTTGCCATCGCCGCTGCCGTCATGTCGCGTATGAAGTCCAAATTGATAAGAGCCCCCTGCGCATCGTACGTTCTACCAGCGGGTAATAGCGCGTGAGCGGGGGCGATGAACACGGCTGAAGCGGAGATCAAACGAGCCAGCCCATCTCCGTCGCTCCGAGGCGCATGCGATAAGATCCCCCCCAACTGTTCGACCGACCGGCTTCGCCGGTCGTTCGCTAGCGCCAAAAGACGCGAAGGGAGGGGGGGGTTCTCTCGAGCGACCTTCGGATTTTACGAGCGCGGTCGTCACTGGCGCGCGCGTTATCTTCCCTATCTCGGCAGCCGACAGCGGGCGGCCGGTATACCCTTCTACGTGCTGCGCTCTCAACGCGAAGAGAATGTGGTGTGAAGAGTGTCCTGGAGCGGCCGTATTCTCTTAAACCAGCGTTTTCTAGAGTTGCGTGAGATCGGATCCAAAACATTTAGCTGCCAGCCTCACTTCGTATAACATTACAATTTGTTGCTATCGCATTCATTGCTTCGCCCTTGTGGTGAAACTGACTTTTCTATGCCATCGAGGAATTCATCAGTCAGTCTGAAAAGAGTATCTAGCTAAATTCTTCTTCTTTAAATATTTCATTACCAATAATTCGTACCTCAATTCATTAAATTAGTTAACTATAGCTTCTACGTACGAGTAATACATTACAGAAAATGCTGGCAAAACAAACTTCCCCATCTCCCGCTAAAGGGGACCATGTATGGATGCGAAGCAGCAGGGGAGATGGCTGGCTTGAGCGGGAGAAACGTCGCCGCTCCCGTTTCGCGGCAGCGGCCCGGGCGCTCATCGCGGCGCTGCACGGACAGAGAATGAGGCGCGCGTGCGCTTCGTCATTTTCATACCGCGGAACTACCGTGGCGCCGCCCCCAGCGGAGTATGCAGCTGTCGCACCACCTGTCGTGCGCGCCTCTCCGTAGAGTAGAGCATTCCTAGAGGAGAGAAAGGGGGGGAGAGCGTAGGAGAGGAGGAAGGGGACGCGCATGCGCTGTGGGGGGTGTGGGACGCGGGAAGGATGGACGGACAAAGCCCCCCGCAAGCACATGCAAGCAAGATCGAGGAATGGAGTCAACGGGACGCGGGCGCCGCTCCGTAGAGTAGAGGATTCCTAGAGCAGAGAAAGGTGGGGAGCGTAGGAGAGGAGAGAGAGGGGGTGTGGGACACGGGAAGGAGGGATGGACAAAGCCCCCGCAAGCACATGCAAGGAAGATCAAGGAATGGAGTCAACGTGGGTGACAGACACCACCGGTAGAGCGTGTTATTCTTTGCCTGCACCCACCACCTGCCTAGCCATTGCTAAGCAGCAGGGCTGGGACAGTATCGAAGACACAGATAGTATCGAAGACACAGTTACTATCTTAGATACTTTTTGGGTATCTTGTATCTGTATCGCGATACGTCTCGCAAAACGAGTATCTGTATCTGTATTTCCGATACATTGAATAATGTATCGTGTATCTTAAGATACAAGATACTGCTATAGAAATGCCATCCTGCGAAACAACAAACGTCAGCTGAACTCTGCTTCTCAAGCTGATACTAGTGCCACTAAGCCTCCTCAATAAAGCAAACGACAGTGATATTCCTTTGTCTTTTCGCCAGAGTGCTCCAGTGAGCATAGGAAATAAGGTCCTATACGCGTTTGTACTGGTGTAGCAGAGTCCCGTGATGGCGCTCGAGCCATCTCGACAAAAACAAGCGCGCGAACGTCTACGTGCAGCCGACCTTTTGTTTCTCCATATTTTCTTTCTTTTTAACTGTGTCGGTGCCACGAACCTTGTTTGTAGCCACGGTACTGTGTTGCGTACTACAATGCGTGGGGCGTCTTTCGCTCAAATTCGGATGCGGCGATAGTGTCGGTTATCGAAGTTTGTCTCGCGTGGTGCTTCGTTGCAAAATCTCAAAAATGCAAGAATGGGGTTGCTTTGGCGTCTCGCTGCTTTCACACAGATTTGACAGATCTCGTAAATGTAAGCCTTGACTTGCACACTATGAGATTGACTTATATGCCAATTAGATTCTAACAACCGTCGCTCCACCGCTGTCGATGCTATATGCAATAGAACAAGTATTTACGTAACAGATGATATTTTGGCGTACTGTATCTTTGTTCTTCTTGCTAAATTATGGAAGAAGATATTTTTAATGATAGCTTGATTGTTAGCACAAGTGCTCTCTTTGGTGTCCTCCGTTTGCATCCCACACATTACCTAGGCCTCTGTGTAGTTCTTTTTTTTTCGTTTGTTAACCGTAATAAGTCTTTTGTAACCTCCTCCTCTATTCTTTCTCTTATTTATTCTTATTTTTATTTTTCTGCGTCATTGCTACTATTTACATACCTACGTTCCATGTGAGTTTACTGTTCAGGCGATGTTAGGGCAAAGGTAAAATAATCTGAGCGTGACTAGTGCTTACAGGAACAAAAATTCTGCTTACGATTTAATTAAAACAGCGAAACTGAGTTTACATTATACCAATGGAAATTATAACGAAAAATCTTAAAGACGTCGAGAAGGGGATTTGAGAAACATAATACCAAGTACTACGGTTTTCTCATCAGTGTCCCCACGAGCCCCTTAGTGCTATTAACGCGATAGCGTTAAAGAGCTCGTTTCGCAGAAATTCCGGCGTCGGCGTCGGTGTCGGCGTCAGCGTCGTTGGTTGTGAGCGAAAAATCATCATCTTGTCCATGACCGAAAAATCGAGAAAGATGCAAATAAAATAAATAATAAAAATTTCCCGAGTCCGAGTGAGGATCGAACCCGGGCCGTCTGCGTGGCCAGCAGGTGTTCTACCACACAGCCACGCCTCTGCTTGGAAATACAGTGAAAATAACTTCCTCTGCTTCGGAAATGCAGTGAAAATAACTTTCATTCTTCGCAAACGCAAGCGTCCATTATATGGGCGTCGCAACATAACATCTAATATTTCAGAAATATTGCGTGGTACAAGCGTACATTGCCATTGGGCGTCAGAATATGTGACTGTCATAACGAATTTCGTTAGATTAAAGCCGGCCACCCATTACAAAAGGCACACACCTAACTGCGCGTATTCCCTTAACGCCACGTAGTGGGTGCACAGCAAGTATGCACTAAGTGGTTGAAGTAGGCACTCGGGACAGGATATCGCTATCGCGTTCAACTCTTAAAGGCGAAGATTAAGGGTCCCCTAATTTTTTTTCCGTGGGCACTGAGTTTTCTATTGTCTGACTTTAACACCCAAGTTGACAATACATCATGCTCTATATTGATAGCTGTTTTAGGGGTGCCGCCTGTATCGTGTTTATAAAGGGTGTCACGTAACTGGCACCAAATGTATACAAAGAATTGCTTAACCTCAACTGAATAAAACCAATGATGGAGCTTACTGCCATGTGGCTCTCTCATCATGGTATTTTTATATTGCGCTTAATTTCTTAACTAGGATCAGAGATGCAACATTTCTGCTATTCATTTTGGGGCCAAGTGTGTTTCTTTGTGTTTTAGAGGGCATTCTAAAACGACAGATCTGACTTTTTGTGGAAAGGTATATGCTACGTAGTGATTCTTCCGGCGTTTAAAGAAAGCCAGAGAAATATGACCACGTTACTGCGCTGGTATGCTATTGTGCTGCAGCGCTTTCAGACGTGCTTCAAGCAAAACAACCGCAAGCGGACCACGGCGAAATGAGTGGCCGCGGCTTAGTCAACGGCTCTACAGCGCGTCAGCATTTCTGACCACCACAGACGGCAAAGAAACACCATCGTCCCTGAGAAGAGACAGGCTGACGGTCCGCGCGCCGGTTGTTTCGCTCGATGCTCGTTTAAGAGCGCTGCAGTACGATAGCGCATGAGCGCAGTCACGTGGTTTTATTTGATATTTAGCGTGCTTTCTTGAAAAGCCAAAAAAATATTCACCGTGCAGCATGTACGGCGCCAAAAAACAATTGCTTCGGTCGTTTTTATATGCGTTCTAGGATGTGACGAAGCGCACTCTGCCCTAAAGAGAATAATAAAATTGTTGCATAATTGACCGTAGTTAATCAACCAACTAAGCTCAATATAAAAATGTCATAACGAGCGCCAGGTGACGGTAAAGTATATGCCATTGGTTTCACTCTTAAACGCTCGTTCTTTTTTTAATATTTGGTTCTATTTACGTGAAAAACCCTGTATACTTATTCAGTGTCATATTGCGTAACTGCCTTACTATTTGACTTCGGTGCATTCGCTTTCCTTTTTTAGGCCCCTGTAAAGCCCTTTTAAGGCGAAAGCCTTTAATGTCTCATGCTCACGTCCGTCCGGCGTCCGTCCGTCCACACCCCCCACTGCGCATGCGCCAACCCATTAAAAAAATAAAAATAAAAAACCTCCTCTCCACCTCTCTCTCCTCTAGGCATCCCTCCCTGCGGAGACCACACCCTCACTGCGCATGCGCGTCCCCTCCTCTCTCCCCTCCTACGCTCCCCCCTTTCTCCCCTCCTATTGCCACCCTCTCTCCCCTAGGCATCCCTGCCCGCGGCGTCCACACCCCCCACTGCGCATGCGCGTCTTCCCCTCTCTTACGCTCCCCCCTCTCTCGCCTCGCGACGCCGACGCAGGCAGCGTCTGCTATACTCCGTTTCACAAGCTGTTGGCAGTGCAGCGAAAGGTAGAGCTCTCTCGTCGAATCAGGGCTGTGTGAGCCCAGCAAATAGTCCCTCAACTATTTTAGCAATCCAGAACTATTTTGCACACTACAAACGCATAACGTGACAGTATGGTACGGATTAATGTTTTAAAGCGTCCAAAGTGTTTTAATAATTCGTGAAATTAATAGAAAAAGCCCGCATGGACGCGACTGAGCGGAGGCTTGTTGTGAGGTGGTGATGCACCGCTTTTAGGCAACATGGCGTCGCCCGAGTTGGTCGTGCGTCTGCAACGCGTCCCACAAACTGTCACCGGTGAGCCATCCATCGAGTGTGCGTGATTTTTCCAAGCTGGCGAAGCAGATAGCTTTAAACGCTAGCGCTTCGCGTCGAGTGCGGGGAAAGTGCAAGCTTGAATTCACTCACCAAGAGGACGGAAAAACCTATCGAGGTGAGCGAGCGAACGCTCTATCGGTGGAAAGCGCTGGCGGGGAACGCGGGCAGAGTCCTACCACCGAAGAAGCGTTTTATTGGAAAGGCCGTGATCGGGTGAAGAAGCTGGACGATTTTGACCTGAGCGTCTTTCGATGGGTGGTGTACGTCTTTTTTGACAGAGGTGAAATTCCACCCATCGCCAAGGTGCTGCATCGTTTCGAAGAGGACGAGACGCT
Source organism: Rhipicephalus appendiculatus (assembly GCA_030522465.1). Taxonomy (NCBI): domain Eukaryota; kingdom Metazoa; phylum Arthropoda; class Arachnida; order Ixodida; family Ixodidae; genus Rhipicephalus; species Rhipicephalus appendiculatus. The sequence continues at coordinate 15,955 of JALIZH010023868.1, read as the reverse complement.
ACCGACCGCGTCCACAACGACGATGCAAAGGATGCTGAAACAGCGTGGCTTCAAGTACAAGGAACGCTCTCGGAACGCATTTCTCAGAAGCGAGGCGCATTGTGCAAAGCCGCCGCCGGTTTTTGCTGAGCTGCGACGCCAAATACAAGTTGTGATGACGATGAGATGTGAGCCCTCCTAACGGCCTCATGGCAATCATTGCGTGGTGCGTACAGGACGAGATCATTCAGTACTGTTGCAGCGAGAGTAGCAAACATAGAAAAAACATTTTTATGTCGGCAAATAAAGCGTCGGATTGATTGATTCCATGGTTCAATGGGTAATTGACTCAATGATTCACTTAAATTGATTTATTGAATAATAAAGTAAATATTTTTTTCTATACCCGTGGCGAAAACGATTCAAAAAAGCTCTGATGTAACGAAAATTCATAGGAACAAGTCACACTAAATATTAATAGACAAAGCCAGTTCCTTTGGAACGGAGGTCGGCCCGTCCAAAAATAAACAGAACAGATCAAGATGATCAAGATGGTGCCGAGCGCCACCTGCTACAAAATTGAAAAGTTAATTAGTATAGTACACATTTTTCCACGCAGGCGGGGCCACTTGTCAGATTCACGATATCGACATTCGCGTAGGAACACAATTATGTGGTGCGCTCTGTCGTGATTGGCTGAGGGCGCACGTACCTTCCACTGTACTGCCAACAGCTTGTGAAACGGAGTATAGCGAGTTCCTTGGTTGAAAAAACCGACTGCTCGCGCTGCACAACCGTTCACTGACCACCCCGTATATATGGCAATGGATCTTGACCTGCAAGCTGGTGCCAGTGGGAGATTTCTCCTGTGCGTTGTCGAACGATAAAAAATTCGCAGCGTGTGCGTTAACTAAAAGCGGACTGCGTGTCTCTGTATCCAGTCCGAGTCTTCTGTCTCTCATTGCCCATTAGCAGCGATTGGGATGTTCCAGTAGGAAACACCGGTCCATCACTGCGTGCTTTGCGCCCCCCAGGTTTCTCTCCTGTGCAACGCTGCGATGAGCGCCAGCGTCAACGCCGCCAGTGTAAGCGTTAGCGCCCGCTGCTTCGCATCTACACATGGTTCCCTTTAGCGGGAGATGGTGTAATCTTTAAGGCGAAAGCCTTTAATGTCTCATGCTCACGTCCGTCCGGTGTTCGTCCGGTGTCCTTCCGACCTCCGTCCGGCGTCCGTCCGTCCGTCTGTCCGTCCGTCTGTCTGTCTGTCTGTCTGTTCGTTCGTCCGTCCGTCCGTCCATCCATCCGTCTGTCCGTCCATCCGTCCATGTCCGTCCGTCCGTCCGTCCATCCGAGCTCTGGCACGGAGCCAGGTGGCCGCCGGGATGCGCAGACGGACGCCGGTCGCGTCGGACTCTATAGCGCTCGCTCTTTGCTTGCGTAGCGTCGCCGTGCCCAGAGTTTGCAATCATTCTGACCGACGCCGTCTCAATGAACCCAGGCGTTCACGGAATACACTTTCCAATTAACAAAGGGTCCGTCAATTTGAGAGCTGGAACGCGGATGGCGTTTGCACGATGCGCAAAGCGCGAGAAAATACTAACGCATGCGAACGGAGGAAGACGAGTCTCGCGTCTCGCTGCGATTCGCGGTAAAAAATTAAAGAAGAAAACACGCACCCATTCGGTTTGTGTCTTATCCCACTGAGAGTGTAAAAGAAAAAAGACATGGCATAATCAGTGGAATGACCACACGCTTTCGCCGAACACACTTTGGAATGTACAAAGTGTCCTTCAATTTTTTTGTGTGTTACAAAAAAGCAGGTAAGCAGGCTAGAAGTTGCAACAGTGGTAATAGCAGTGATATCGTGCGACGCTTTTTGCCACTTACATCTGGGAAGCTTCTGGGCGGTAGAAGTTATCTCGGAGTGGAAATGGTAAAAGACTGCACGTTAGTAAATATGTTGCTAACGAACACTTTAGGCAAGTTGATAGGTAGAATAACGAACACTTTAGGCAATTTGATAGGTAGAATATGAAAAATCACTGCAGTTTATGTCCTCAGTGAACTGTGAGCGCTGAGTCGGTAGTTATCGTCTTCACATGATACTTCACAAAAAGATTGCTACCAGCGTTGTTGCTGTTCTACACCTGTAGGGTGATGCGCTACTACGAAAACGGTAATACGCTTAGGGACAAGGTAAGACTCTGCACCGGTATTTCTGCCATCTTGCGGAGGCTTCTCATTGAAGTTCTTGCGATTAGACGGCACCCCGCTAGCTGGTCGCTAAGTAGAGCAGCGACACCCATCAAATACAAAAGTGTCAAGTAAACAAATGCCAATAACTTATTTCCGAATGAAACAAATATACATTAAGCAAGAAAAACATAACTTTCGGGATTCAAACAGATATTTCATTAAAATAAACAAAGTTGGTCGCAGTTAAGACATTTTCAAGCAAACACTTCTGTACATAGGTATTTGAGGCGTCATTATACAAATATATAATAGGAAATTTCCAAATGTATCGATGTATCTTATGATACAATTGAGAAGTATCGTATCGGATACATCTATTCCGGAAGTATCTTGAATCTGTATCACCGATATTTTTTGCCCGAGTATCTCGTATCGTATCGCGATACAATTTCAAAGTATCTTTGCCCAGCCCTGCTAAGCAGCCACTCTGTGCTCTCTGCCACGACTCTCATGGCTGTGATGGTGGTTGACGGCCTTATTGCACTACAGTGTTCTGGTTCGCATAGTGGCTGCTTCCCTACTTCATGAAAGTGACCGGACGTGGGACGCGGGACGCCGTACGGGGGGACGTGGGAGGGACAGACACAGCTCCGAGCATAAGATGCTTCGCGTCTAAAAAATTCACTTACTACTCGGCCAATCCCTTGCATTGGGTGTGAGCCATGATGACGAGGAGAAGAAGAAGAAGAGGCTGCTGCCTCCGCGGCCGCATGGTGTCGTCCCTCCCGCGGGAGAACATCCGGGGCCGCGCGTGACGCCAGCTTAGAGGGCCGGTCAAGGGCGACATGACCAACGTTGCCCTAACCATGGACGAAGACGCTCTGTTGCCCGAGGTGCGACAGGCCATGTGGGACATGCGATGCGCGGGCACGCTCTGCGACGGCCTGCTCAAGACGGACGACGGAGGAGAGTTCGCGGTCCACAAGGTCATCATGGCGAGCTGCAGCGAGTACTTCAGGTAGGCATCATCGGCTGCTCAGAGCACCGACGTACACGCCACGTCTCAAGCGATACCTCACTTTGAGGACAGTACATAGGCCCTACACATGTTTAAAGGATGTTGATAGCGTCGTTAAACCCGATGCCACTTCAGGGACGTACTAGTATTTCAATCTGTATATTTATAGCGACTTGCCTGCTTAGGAAGTGATTAAATTTGGCCAATGGCATATCAAATATTACCTCGTTGGTATGCCATTAGCAACATCACTATTTAATTGGGGAAGTGACCCCATGTATTCTCGTGTACAGACGGAATCTCACTTGTCTAGAGCGGCCAGGCAGCTGCTCTATACTCCGTTTCACAAGCTGTTGGCAGTACAGTGGAAGGTACGTGCGCCCTCAGCCAATCACGACAGAGCGCACCACATAATTGTGTTCCTACGCGAATGCCGATCCCGTGAATCTGACAAGTGGCCCCGCCTGCGTGGAAAAATGTGTACTATACTAATTAACTTTTCAATTTTGTAGCAGGTGGCGCTCGGCACCATCTTGATCATCTTGATCTGTTCTGTTTATTTTTGGACGGGCCGACCTCCGTTCCAAAGGAACTGGCTTTGTCTATTAATATTTAGTGTGACTTGTTCCTATGAATTTTCGTTACATCAGAGCTTTTTTTGAATCGTTTACGCCACGGGTATAGAAAAAAATATTTACTTTATTATTCAATCAATCAATTTAAGTGAATCATTGAGTCAATTACCCATTGAACCATGGAATCAATCAATCCGACGCTTTATTTGCCGACATAAAAATGTTTTTTTTATGTTTGCTACTCTCGCTGCAACAGTACTGAATGATCTCGTCCTGTACGCACCACGCAATGATTGCCATGAGGCCGTTAGGAGGGCTCACATCTCATCGTCATCACAACTTGTATTTGGCGTCGCAGCTCAGCAAAAACCGGCGGCGGCTTTGCACAATGCGCCTCGCTTCTATGAGAAATGCGTTCCGAGAGCGTTCCTTGTACTTGAAGCCACGCTGTTTCAGCATCCTTTGCATCGTCGTTGTGGACGCGGTCGGTAGCGTCTCGTCCTCTTCGAAACGATGCAGCACCTTGGCGATGGGTGGAATTTCACCTCTCTCAAAAAAGACGTACACCACCCATCGAAAGACGCTCAGGTCAAAATCGTCCAGCTTCTTCACCCGATCACGGCCTTTCCAATAAAACGCTTCTTCGGTGGTAGGACTCTGCCCGCGTTCCCCGCCAGCGCTTTCCACCGATAGAGCGTTCGCTCGCTCACCTCGATAGGTTTTTCCGTCCTCTTGGTGAGTGAATTCAAGCTTGCACTTTCCCCGCACTCGACGCGAAGCGCTAGAGTTTAAAGCTATCTGCTTCGCCAGCTTGGAAAAATCACGCACACTCGATGGATGGCTCACCGGTGACAGTTTGTGGGACGCGTTGCAGACGCACGACCAACTCGGGCGACGCCATGTTGCCTAAAAGCGGCGCATCACCACCTCACAACAAGCCTCCGCTCAGTCGCGTCCATGCGGGCTTTTTCTATTAATTTCACGAATTATTAAAACACTTTGGACGCTTTAAAACATTAATCCGTACCATACTGTCACGTTATGCGTTTGTAGTGTGCAAAATAGTTCTGGATTGCTAAAATAGTTGAGGGACTATTTGCTGGGCTCACACAGCCCTGATTCGACGAGAGAGCTCTACCTTTGGCTGCACTGCCAACAGCTTGTGAAACGGAGTATAGCTGCCGTTTTCTGCCGAAGTATGCAAAGACGAACGCCGTAATGATACCAAACATAATCATACTGCATGCTAGGTATCTGTGCTATTTTTGTAGCTAACATGAGGTAGCAGCTACGGACAACAACATCCTCCACAGCCACGCGCTCCACTGCTCCATAGTCGGTGACAGCCTAAGAATAAATATTGGCTCCGCCCACGAGGCCGCATTGCCCTTATTTTTCATGCTTCCACCTTGTTGCTACTTCACCCGCGGAAACGACGGAACGCGATAAAGCGTTGCAAAACACTCCCAGCTGCTGGCGCTTCGGTGCACGTGAAACGTGGCTCAATCACAAACTTCAACTTCATCGAATCACGACCGGCGAAGATGCTGTGTACGTGCAGATAACAGTTGTATTTTTATTGGTTCGTCCTAACCATTACGTCATCGCAAAGGGTAGCTTTAGTTGGACGCGCATAATACAAATAGATAGTGGTACACTTTACTTTTTAATCTTAGCTTGTCACCGACTATAGACAACTGTAATTATTTATTTATTTAATTAATTAATTAATTAATTACGTCATGAGCAAAAAAAATAAAAATTCTCAATGCAGGCTTTTTGGAATCTCATGGCAAAGTGTCGTTGTAGTGCCTAGTAACAATGTTTTGAAAGAAAAATAGAACATTTATTGTGATAGTGCATCTTTGGCGTTGGCGTACACTCACGGTATTTGAAGCCCACTTCGAGGTGTACTGCCTTCGTCTGTGATGGTACAATGATCCACATTGTTTAGTATTATTTTTCCCGAAATCTGGCGGTAAGCAAGTTTAATGTGGTCCTTTCTCACAGTTACACTTGCGTCCGACATTGTGCGTGGATAATTGTTTATGTAATTTTCACCACGTTCGTCTTGCGAGCTATTAAAGAAAATCTACATGAAAATGCGCAAAGAATCTAAGTTGTACCATAGACATTTCCACGATGGCATAAAACTTGTTTGTCCGGGCAAACTGGTACACCGTACAGAAGTAGGGGTGTGCGAATATTTGAAAACTTCGAATAATCAATCGAATAGCGTGGCATTCGATGCGGTACTCGAATCGAATAGTACATATTCGAAAATATTCGAAATGCCGAATATTTTTCGAATAATCAGCACCGACGGGAGAACCCCAAAACAGAGAAAGCCTTGTAACAGCTAAAGGTTATATTTCTTTGTTTTAATCCCTAAAGTGATCTGCACGCAGCCCAAGCTTTTACGAGAGTACCGACACTATATTGATTGCCGGATGAACGTGTTTCTTCTGAAAACTACTCTTGCTCACTTTTTACTATGCTGAAGCTGTATCGCATTAATCAGCTGCGGGCTTCATCTTGTAATAACTGAAAGTGGGGACTACGACTGCTTGAAGCTTCATGACTAACAACAGATGCAAGTGTTGCGTTTCAGTAAATTGTTCTTGCAGATATAAATTTAAACGCCGATTGTTGGAAGCTTCAGTGCGCAGGCCATGTTGTCATGACAGGTTGATCTGCTTGATTACATATTTAGCTGTATCCGCGGTGTCCAGTTTTATTTGAAATCAGGCGACAAAGACTCACAATCATAACGTTAGTGAATGCTGTATTTGAACCTACAGTTATAACATATTACGAAGGCTCTAGTCGCTGCTGTATACGAGCTTACCTTATTTTTCGTAATTGTGGTATTTTGAGTCGATTAAAATTAACTGTAATGTTTTTTGGTGAAAGTTCGCGGGTATGTTTCAAATAAAATGTTGTGGTGTTCTAGGACTGTTTTGAAAATGGTTGACTAACTATTCGAAAACTATTCGAACAGTATTCGATTACTATTCGTATTCCATTCGGTTCCAAAATTTTCTATTCGCACACCCCAAGACAGAAGAGAACGAGTATGTTCCCAAAACTTAAGCTACAGTATGAACGCGCTTATCGGAGTTGGTCAGTGACAATTAGGCACACGTGTACAAGCGTGACTGCCGCCTCATTGCACCGTAGCTCGCGAATGCTCACTGTAGAATTAATGAGATGGCTTATCGTGAGCTCCGGAGACCAACAGATCGTGAGTTCTGGAGATCAGCATAGCCAAGCGAAGAAGGTGCGGGACACAGCGCTATTTTTGGTATGGATGGATGCTATGAGCAACGCCGACGCTTAGACTAACGTCGCCACCTCATGATGTGTTAAGACGTTGACAAAATTGAGACGGACGCGTAGCAACTACGCGTTGCAGGAGCCAATCGCGGAGGCCATTGTCGTGATGCGTAACTTCTCTTCATTGCTCCCAGAGGGCTACACCACCCCGCCAACCAAGAGCACTCTGAGAGGAAAGTGAGAGATATAAAAGGCGCGTTTGTAAAGCATCCAGAGTGTGTGACTATGGCGCAGTTGATAGCGTTCCCGGCATCCGTTCTTGCAAACCCAGAGGTCGTGGGCTCGAATCCTGCTGACAGAGCTTCTTTTTTGCCATCTGATTGTGTAAATTTTTTTCGACGTCATTTCCATGACAAAAATACGTAGCGGAAGTCTTGGTAGGGCCCATCATAAAATACTTTCTTGTTAAAAAATACCTCTCTTATCGGGAAAGTTTACAAACCCTCAGGGAGTTCGATTCTATCCTCTGAATTGTTTTTAAAGAGAAGTAGCTAGAAAAAACTTGTGGTTAAAAAGGATTATTCTACTGGATCCACCAGTTCAAGAGAGTTCTAGAAACTCCTTTCGCGGCAAGCTTCAGCAAAGTCAGCTGGCTGGACTTCACATTTCCCTCTAACTGCTCGTCGAGCGCTTACGTTTGTCCAGTCGCGGTGAAATGCGTATTCGGACTCCACAGGGCACTGTTCGGTTTTCGTATGAGCAAGGCAGCACGTAGCGAAGCACTGGTTCCCGGAGTTCTGAAGCATACCATGGCCATCATCGTGGAGTTCGCGTACAAGCGCATCACGTGGGTGGGCTTCGATAACGTCGAGAGCCTGCTGGAGGCCGCCGACTACCTCTGCATCATGGGCGTAATCAAGGACTGCTGCGACTACCTTGTCTCAATCATGACTCCCGAAAACTGCATCTCCATACGCAACGTCGCCAAGCTGTACAACTGTTCCGACCTCACCACGAAAGCTTACGAGTGAGTCGGAGGTCAAATTCACAATACCTTTCTTTCGTCGCTCTCTGCTACTAGACAGTGGGTTTCTCTGATTATTTGTCGAGCGTAACTATTGGGTGAGTTCCAGGGGCGTAGCCAGGGGGGGGGGGACTTATGGGGCTTCAGACCCCCCCCCCCCCCCCGAAATTTTTTGTATTGTGATGTATCACCAACCAAAATAGCTAGCTGAGCCGGAAATCATCCTGGAGTTTTTTCTAGAATTGCTTTTTGCAGTCGAAAAGACACTTCGGTGTCAACATTGCTGACCCCTGGCGGTCCTGTATCTGACTGTGCAGTGCGTCATGCCGTCAGAAATATTCTGCAAAAGAAGGCGCTTTGCCTTGATGTGCCATTTTAGCCGTGTCACCGCGAAGGAGTAACTGTTGTTGACGCGCTGGACGCCCTGGATTAAGATATATAGAAGGGGCCTCCAACAAACCTCAACTAGCAGGCCGCAATAACGAACTTTAGTCCCACAAAAGCTGGGAGGACAGTGAAGATGGTGAATTCCGGAGAAGCGGGGGGGGGGGGGGGGGGGGCTGCAGAGAGTTTGAATCAAAATGTCACCAAACGTTGCCACTTGAAAGAACAAAGAAAGCCTTTCTCATATCCCATGCATGGGACTTTTCAGAGGGGTATTTGACGTCAGGTCTCGGAAAACATATGGATACTGATTTTCGCAATGACTAAAATCTGGACGCCGATTGCAATATGGAGTTTTGGTTTCACGGTGACGTTGCAACTTATGAGCGCATGGGGTGCCTCACGCACTCGCATAAAATGCTTGAGACCAGTCCCGTCTCTGTAGCTTCCCTGAACAAAGAGATATTATACGCAGTAGGCGAGAAAATAATGCCAATACTATAACTCGCAAGGCTATTATGTCTGAAGGCGCGGGCCGCTAGCAAGGGGCCCGCGGGCTTCGTGTTTGAGACCCCTGACATATAGAGACGGTATTGTCAGTACATCGTTGCGGAGGGGACATCTTGAACACAAAATAATGAGGGCTCAAATGGGGGGGGGGGGGGGGGGGGTCGGGTCATCTCTGATGGCTTACCGCCGGCATTTCGTTCTGTTGCATCTGTACCGGCAGCGGAGAGTCGTTTTCGGTAGAGACGACCATCTTTTTGTCTAACACGATGAAATTCCGTGTGCCCCTCAGGCTAGGAACGAAGTACATCGCTCCATTCCCATAAGGAAATCGCAGGTGCAGGACGTATCTACTTCTTTAGACGACGGAGACGGCGGGACGTCACTCTCGCCTCTGATTAAATGAAGCTCGGCAAACATATTTTAGGGCGGAGTTAGGAGTCTACGAAGTGCGCGATATCGAGGGCCCTACTTTTTAAGGTAGGGAATCTGGGGAGTTGAAAAGTTATTTAGCCGCAAGACATCGTTCTGGTGGTCTAGTCTAGCCCAACATGGCATAGAAGCTGAACGCAGAACACAAACTACTGGGTGTTGCGTCACCCAGTAGCGCCAGAACACACAGCCTAGAAGAAGCTGCAATTGCGGCCCCGGCAGCGTGTATTTGGAGGGGTCACGCGTATTTACAACACCCTAAAAAAGATTACGGTCGCACGCAGGGGACCTCCGTTGAAGAAATGCACAATAGGAGACAATATTTCGATATTTCAGCACTCAAATCTCGCGCCCCACTTGAAGACTTATCTCATCGCCGCAGAACTGCCCGCCTTTCGCTTCTCCATAAACTTTATCATCACCCATGCCTTCACCACATCTTCGAAACACCAGCAGCTATCTTTCCCCGCATAGACCATATCTTCAAGATAAAACGCATAAGCTGTGGCTCAGCTCATTATGCTCATTCTTTCATTCCCCGAACAATAGTTGCATGGAATAACCTGCCGTCCCGCATTGCCACTGAACCCGATTTCTCAACGTTTCAGGAACTTTTACGCAACAATTCTAACTAAATATCCACCACGAGTGCTCTTTGATACCGTCATGTGTTCTGCAATGTTTAATTTTCTTGTTCTGATCATTTGTCAACAATTTTCTCGATTCATTGTATATGATGCATTGTATTTATTTTGTCTATTGCAGACGTGTGTTTTGTACAATCATGACTGCATTTTACTTTTTCACTTGTGTGCTGTATTTCTTAGTGACCCTAGTTTGGTTGAATTTTCTATATTTTCTATATTTCCTCTATTTTTTTTATTTTTTGCAATGCATCTAGTGTTCGTTTTCTTTTGTTTGTTTCGTTTTATAATATAGCTCGCTCTCGTTATTTTGTATATTTCCTTTCTCGGACCGTAAACATACATCGTTTGATTCATGTGTCTGTTCCCCTATGTAATACCCCTTTTGGGGCCTTTAGGGGTATGGTGAAATAAATAAAAAATAAATAAAAATAAATTAAGCACGTCGATGTGTTCTGCGAGCGTCTCATAACCTTGACACCACTGGTGGTCGATGCCGGCTACGATGAGGCAGCAAATATGAGCCCCGTCGCGTGAATTGCCCGTAGAACTAAACTCTCTGAAAAAACAGCGCCATCGAACGCAAGAAGGTTCGCCAGTACTCTGCCGGACTGCTCACTTTTTCGGCACTTAGGCCTTATCAAGGTTGTGCGGTTATTTTATGCCAGCTTTTAACTGGACAGCGTTACGGAGCTCGTTTCGCGGAAATTCCGAGGTCGGCGTCGGTTTTTGGTTGCGAGCGAAAAATCAGCGTTGTCTGTGAGCAAAAATTCGAGGTAGGTGCAAATAAAGAAATCATTAAAAAAATATTTCGTTCTAGTGGTTCGGGGATTGGAAGCTGTGACCTCACACTCCATGGCGCGATTCGTTTGTCCGCTCGGTTACCACGCGTATATCCTCTAGCATACTAACAGCAAGCTATTATTTGTATACACCATTTAGCGTGGGTGGTACATCTTAGAAGTTCTTCTGCGGATTTACAGAAATCCCGCGAGATGGCACAAAGGACCCCCCGGGCGCGCTTTCCGTGCTCTGTCACGCCGCCTACACGGATATAGGAACCAGCGCGCGTCCGCACTTTTGCTTTGCGGCACGCTTTAGGAGTCGACTGAAAAGCAGAGCCAGACTAGCGATGGACTTGTGTTCCTTAAAAAGCACTTAAATCAAGGAGGCTCGCGCACTTACAGTGGCCTCAAGCATTTCGTCTCCATAAAAATGCCACGCCGCGACCCGGGACGGAACCCAGCTCGTTTGCGTCGGCAGACAAGCACTGTAACTACTGTACCACCGCCGTGGCTGGCACTTTCCAAATTTAGTTTGCTTTGTTTATTTTTTTGTCTTTCCTAAATGCGAGTATTAGGAGGACAACAAAAATTTATATTCAATGCGTATTCTATAGAACCACAGCTGCTAATGTGAGCTACGTTGTCTCGCAACTCAGTCGCGTAACGTTTTGGGATAAGTGGTGTTGATAGGTCCTGCGTAAAAAGTTAATATCTAATAAAGCACGTGAATGGATGTCTATACAACTCTTGAAACGAAGTATGATAGGGGCCCAATTGCAAAACATCGCGTCGTCTAAGTAGCATCAGGCAGCATCCTGTAGTCCAAAGGAAATTTTACATTTCACTTCTGGTTCTAGTCACTAGTTTCCGGTCAGAGAAACAAGGAATAATTTCGCTCACCGGCAGCTCATCACAGCAGTACATGTGCCACGCATTATTAAAGTCCGCAATCAGTGTGAACGCCTGCTTAGTTCTCATGCAAATAAATGCTATTAGTAGCACTTTCTAATAAGAAAGCGTAGCAGTATATATTTTAGGACGTCAGGTGGAAAGGTGATAAAACTGTCTGGTGTATAGACAAACTTACGCAGGGTTACGTTACAATGTACAATACCAAAAGGTAAACTAGATTACTGTGTCTATAACAAAGCTCATATATTAATGTAAGTCTGCATGACGTAACGCTGCTCTTCTTTATTGTTTTCTTGAATAGTAAGCTGGCAGATTTCGCGGACAAGCTTATTCAAACAGTGCGAAGTATAGCGGGTAAAAAAAAAACATGCGCACACAGCATGAAAAATTGATTCAATCACCGTTTCCAATAGATTTCGATCAATTATCGTCTCATGAAACTAAGATAATTGTGACGTTTGGAGTGAATTCAGCTCGATCGATTATGTAGATGGAGCTCCAAACACGAGAGGAAAAACAGGAGCATGCAAATGCGCAATAAAATATAGCCAGGTTTAAATTTAGTGCATTATTTTCTATTATAATTTTTATCTTCGGTAATAAACTTGTGTTTCCTAAATGGCTTCTTCACGCGACTCAACTTAAATTATGGTAACCTAAATATGCGAACTTTCCCACGTGAAGCTTTCATATTCAAAAGTCGTAGTAAGATTTATTTCCAGTAATTAAACAAAAATCCATGACGATTGCGGTGCGTGATAGATCCTGTTGGAACTATTGTTCAAGGTGAAGAGCTGGAGAGTAAAATTGAGCGCCTTCTTCTCAGGAAACAGGTGATGCAGCAATGTCATGTCAGCAGAATTAAGCGCGAAATGTAAAGTTTCGGTAGTACTAGAATACCACCTAAACAACGTGCACTTTTGCGAATGAGTCCCAAAGAATATACTTCGTTTCCAGAGTTCCATAGACTTTCGTTAATTCACTTGGGCGGCCCTATGTAAAAGACTTTTAATTGTTTGCTCCGCAATGGCAAGCGGGCACGTTTCGCTGGAGAGATGCTGCGAACGATGAGAAGTATAAGTGAAAACAAAAACTATGCGGTTCGTTAGATCACAGTTTTTAACAGACTTTGGGCTGTAACAGTGCCGTCATGCATCATGCAACTAAGACAACATTTCAAATGTTGGAGAAACAAATACACATACCTCTCTCATATATATATATATATATATATATATATATATATATATATATATATATATATGAAGCAGGGAATTGTAAACTTAAGGGCTCGTTTGCTTTGTTAAACATAGTAATAATGAGAACTAACAGACAAAGATGCCAAGGAAAGTATAGGGGAAGCTATTAGAAGTAACTGTAATGTAAATGTGAAGAAATGAAAGTGGACGAAAAGATAACTTGCCACCGGCAGGAATCCGAACCTGCGACCTTCGAATAACGCGTCCGATGCTCTACCACTGAGCTACGGTGGCGGTCATCTCCCCGTCCACTTTATGGGGTATATATGTGTACTTAAACGTGGGAGCGTCAGTCAGCGCCGCCTGTTGCCATTACGGCGAGTGTGGAACACTCTTTTTTGCCTGTAGGCGTCACGTAGTACGTGATCTTATTACGAGAGGGCAGCTGACTAGTAATCCCTCGCATACCACCTGAAGGCATCAAGTCTGCCAGAACGAGACCCTCGTTATGAATGAAGGAGGGAATTGTAAACTTAAGGGCTCGTTTGCTTTGTTAAACATAGTAATAATGAGAACTAACAGACAAAGATGCCAAGGAAAGTATAGGGGAAGCTATTAGAAGTAACTGTAATGTAAATGTGAAGAAATGAAAGTGGACGAAAAGATGACTTGCCACCGGCAGGATCCGAACCTGCGACCTTCGAATAACGCGTCCGATGCTCTACCACTGAGCTACGGTGGCGGTCATCTCCCCGTCCACTTTATGGGGTATATATGTGTACTTAAACGTGGGAGCGTCAGTCAGCGCCGCCTGTTGCCATTACGGCGAGTGTGGAACACATATATACCCCATAAAGTGGACGGGGAGATGACCGCCACCGTAGCTCAGTGGTAGAGCATCGGACGCGTTATTCGAAGGTCGCAGGTTCGGATTCCCTGCCGGTGGCAAGTTATCTTTTCGTTCACTTTCATTTCTTCACATTTACATTACAGTTACTTCTAATAGCTTCCCCTATACTTTCCTTGGCATCTTTGTCTGTTAGTTCTCATTATATATATATAATATAGTACTGACATGCGAGGCGCCCCCCGAACAAAATTCCTGGCTACGCCACTGGTGGGTTCCTAAATCCTTTGATGAATACGAGCACAGATCTAAGGGTTCTGCGATGACCCTCGTTGATCTGCTGGCAACATTTCTGCTGTAGCCATTAATTCGGCAAGCATATAAAAATAACCATAAATGTGAATGGATTATAATAAAGGAAATTATCGCGAGCTACGTCAGATGGATGGATGGATGGAACATCTATTGAGTCCCAACAAAAAAAAAAAATCAGTATCGCCGCAAGGGCGGTGCAATGAATGCCATAGAAAGACATCACACGAAGGACAAGCAGCTCGATACCTGGAGTGCTCCGCTGAAGCATAAATGATGCTCGAAAAGAACGTACAGGTATACACAGGACACGTGTGAACTCACAACTGTCACAGTTATGCCTTTGTGTTTGAGCAACGCGCTGCAAATGTCGACCACGTAGAAGCCGACGCTCTTAGATATTTCTTTTTCTTTTAAACTGCGGCGCGTGCAGATACCCCTGTGCGTTTCTTGCCACGTGGTGGCGTTTGACAGGAGGAGTGTCCGGTGTTATTTTTTTCGTTCCACATCACGAGTGGGTACAGAAGGGGGGCCACGTTTTCGCGCGCGTCTCCATGGCAGTTTTCAAATTGAAAGAAAATGTTGGAGCGTTCCGTGGCAAAAAACACGCCGAAGCTCCGAGATTTCCCTCCGAGATCCGCGTATCACCAGGGGTGCATGGTGTATATAAATAGCTCGCCGTTATTACGCCGGGGCATGCATGACTTGTGGTAGAGTTGTCTAACGCAGCGCGCTGTGAAGCTAGGTCTGGCGGGTTGAAATACCCGGTGGGGTGCTTCGGAATTTTAAATGCGAAGCATTTCTTAGCGAACTTCGGCGACTTTGAGCGTATCTATCTATCTATCTATCTATCTATCTATCTATCTATCTATCTATCTATCTATCTATCTATCTATCTATCTATCTATCTATCTATCTATCTATCTATCTATCTAGCCGCCTACGGCTTTGTGCTCTCCTGGCCGTATCGTTAATGGGATTTATACCAAATTTGGTATAGAATAACATGACTGTATGACGAACATAAATGGCTGGTCATATCATGAAAATCATGACTAACTTGTCATGAAAAGTATGATTTATATGCCACGCTCATGGCGCTCTCGCGGCCGTTTCGTTAGCTTGATATACACCAAACTTGGTATTGAGTGACATGACTGTATGATGAACATAAATGACAAGTGGTAATATGGAAATCATGACATGTCATGAGCGACATGACTTGCATTCCATGCTCATAGCGCGCTCGCAGCCGTTTCGTTAGCTTGATATACACCAAATTTGGTATTGAGTGACATGACTCTATGACGAACATAAATGACATGTGGTAATATGGAAATCATGACTTGTCATGTGCGACATGACTTGCATGCCACGCTCATGGCGTGCTCGCGGCCGTTTCGTTAGCTTGATATACACCAAATTTGGTATTGACTGACATGACTCTATGACCAACATAAGTGGCAGGTGGTAACATGAAAATCTTGGCATGCATGTCATCTACAATGCCATTTACATGCCACGCTCATGGTGCGCTTGCGTCCAGTTCGCTAGCTTGACATACACCAAAATTGGTATATCGCGACGTGACTGTATGACGAACACAAATGACAGGTCGTAACTTGTAAAACATGACATGCAAATTATGTAAAGCACGATTTGCTCCTTCCTGGCTGTTTCGCATTACATCGATTCCCACAGTGCGTGGGATCTGCCGGCTTTGTTTTCTTCTGATTTATTTTTCTTTAGGACTTTTTTATATATACCTACATATACATATCCGGGACATGACGGTGAGGGTGACGGCAAAAGCGCGCCGAGAGTGTCCATAGAATTGCTATCGCAATAAAAAAAAGCATAACAAG